>RSEH01000235.1:0-73335 GCA_006503475.1 Stentor roeselii | reverse complement strand
TCTTGAAATGTCTTTTTGGATTTGGTGTCTTACTATTAAATCTACTGATTCGAGTAGACGAGGGTAGAGATTTGAGGCTTTCAGAGAATGGGTGTTGCTTAGATATAACCAGATCTCTGAACGGAGGGTGTCTGGAATACCTTGTTTTAGACTTTGGGATAGTCGTGTAGGGTTGAATGGAGAATTCGCAGAAAGTAGGTTTTTCCATTCATCGTGTGAATATTCCTTGGCATCCATGGATTATCGGTGGGATTAAAAGTTATTAGGATTTTGAAGGGCATTCACAAATTATTAGAATCTTTTTTTTTTAGAAATGATTAAGATTTTATGATAGTTTATTGAAATGTTTAAGTTCTTTAATCTAACTATTCTTTAGTGACTTCTTTGGCTTCAGATAGAGTCCTATATAAAAAAAAGTAGATAAAGAAGCAAAAATCTCAAAAATTCCGAGTATAGTTAATTTCAAGCTTTCCATAAAATAAGGGTATATTGTCATTCCTACTAAACTGGAAGGGATAATTACTACCAAAAAGTAAAATGCAACAATCTTTATTGGTAACATTATCTCATGAGATTCTAGTTCAATGTTACTATAGAGAAATCTTATTGATAATACGAAATTCACTCCTCCGTGTGATGATATGTATGTAAATGCTGAAGATAGCAATTTTGGATCTACCAAAGGATAAACATAGAACCAGAAAAAACAAAATACCATCCAGCCTAGGGTCCAGCTTATAATCAACAACTTCTTGGTAAGTATTGAATTTTTACTTATAAGTAAATGCAAGAATGTAAAGGTCTGTAATAATAAGCACCAACATGTTATAAAGACCATCATTCCCAGCCCACGAAAGCTATAAATAATCACAAGTGTTAATATTCCATATGTGAATCCTATAAAGTTGATGAAATTCCAATTAAATCTGAAATTTGATGCCATTTACTATTTATTTTTGAATAAATCTACCTATATCAAATTTTTATATATTTATTATAAGGTATTCAAGTTCATTTAGCGGATCACTGGTGGAGAAAATAGAATCATTAATGGTGCTTATTAGTAAATTAATCCTCTCTAACTTTCTTATCTTTCTTCGACTTTAATAATAATCCAATATAAAAGCATATCCAAAGACAAATATATGTGCCAGTAATTATCAAAACAGTTGGAATAACTTTTTCCATAAAATGAGGATAAACAACTACACCAAAAATCTTCAAAGGTAAAGTCATTCCAAAAAAATAGGCAACCAGTACCATGCAGGGCCATTTGAAGTCCCTGAGTTCAACAAGGAAATCACTTAAAAAAAATTGAATAGATATGAACAAGTTTACTCCACCGTGAGATGAGATGTATAAACATGCAGGAGGCAGCTTTTCCAAATCTGTGAGAGGATACACATAAGCCCAAAAAAGTACAGTCACTGCCCAGCCAAGACACCAACTTAAAATAAGCAGCTCTTTTGTGAAGGGCTTTAATGATGCTAGCAAATGGAAAAAAGTGTAGCAGTGGATTATTCCACACCAATTTGTCAAAAATACTAGCATCTTAATCCCACGTGTATGAAGACTGTATAATAAGGTAAATAATGCGTAAGCAAACCCGACGAAATTAACAAAATTCCTGAAAATTCCTTTACAGGATCCTGACATGATGATTTTTCTAGTATTAAAATAACATGATACCTAAAGATCTGATTAAGACTATATCTGATCAAATTAATCAACTCAATCTAAATATTTTCTTTGAAATTATAGTAAATATTGAATTTTATTTCAGATTCAAATGAGAACTTGGATTAAGTATATTCGAAAAGTATTAATACTAGCTCAATATTATTATAAAGAGACTCCTTCTTCCTCAATTTCTTTGAAAACTTCTTTTATATTTTTTGATTGTTTTATATTTTATGCTTATTAATTCCCTAAATAATTATATGAAGCCAATTAAAATGATAAGAAAGTTTTCTATTCTAGCCAGTTAACCATCTTACCTCAGGCATTCAAGCTTCGAGAAGGTGCTTATAAGATAAAATTATTCTAACCTCTATTAAGTATTGACCAAATACCTGCATCTCAAATATTCACAGTATCTATCAATGCTACTTTCTATCTATTCCAATCATTACTAGTTATTCGTTTTACTTTTGCATACTGGCTTTTGATCGATATCTATTATCACCAATATTCCAAGATCTGACTTAAGCTTATTTCAAAGTTAAATTTTCATCTATCATTCTACGATATTTGTTAGACTTTTTTTAGTAAATTAAATTTAAGGTACAAAATCAAATGCTTTTTATACTTAATCATAATATTCGTCTATTGACAAACTCTAAGCTTTACTAACTTTCAATTTAGTGATTTTTTTTTTAATGTTTAGACATCCTATCTGGAGGAAATGGTTCTTACTATCCATAATGATACATATGGATAGTAAGCAACTTTGAATACAAATTCTTAAACCTAAATACAATTTTCAAATATAATTGCAAGATTCTTTATAAATTATCTTACTATTATCAAGAATTTTTCAAAAAATTTAACTCTAACTAATTATTCTTCTCTTATCTTATTCACACTCTTCGACTTGAATAATAATCCAATATAAAAGCACAACCAAAGGCAAGTCAATGCGCAAACTATGATTAATATAGTAGGAAATAATTTTTCCATAAAAAGAGGATACACAGTAAATCCAAAAAACTTAAAAGGCATAATCATTCCAAAAAAATAAACAATGACAACAATGCAAGGCCATTTGAAGTCATTAATTTCAATTCGAAGATCACTCAAAAGAAATCGAATCGTCATTATCAAGTTTATTCCACCATGGGATGAGATATACAAAAGAACAGGAGGTAATTTTTGAGATTCTGTAAGAGGATAAACGTAAACCCAAAAAAACAAAGTCACTGTCCAGCCAAGACTCCAGCTTGTTATGAGAAGTTTTTTTGCCTGTTGAGATTTACCTGAAGTCATCAGATATATGAAGGTATAACATTGAATTATACCACACCAGCTTGTTAGAAATACTATCATCTTAAGTCCGTGTATATGAATACCATATAACTGTGTGCACAATGCATAAGTAAATCCTAAAATATTGAGAAAATTACAGGATGTACTCGTTTTGGATGCCATGATAATTATTAGTTAAGAGGATGCAGAATATAAATATTAATTATCAGATTAATGCCTAAAGCTCGAATAAGATTATATTAAGACAACATAATACTTAAAATATTATGAAAAGCATTTCTATTACTTTTTTCTATCAACCTCTTGATTTTTTTTCTTGCTTTTCAAATCTTTTTTCAATGACTTAAATTTCTGTTTAAAAATAAACTCATCCGAATGATTCTTCGGTAAAAGTTTAACATCACTTTCAGCCTTGTGAATAAACTGACAGAAATTTTTATTCTTATTGAAAAAATGAAACAAACACTCAGCTTCACGAATAATAAGAGCGAATTCTTTGCACTCTGAAGTCCTTATCTGATTACTAAGATTTTGATAAGTATTCGTCATGATAGCAATCAACATATTAAGAAGAATCATCAAGCATAAGAGAGTCCCAATGACAAATACAACGTACATCAACCCTCTGAAGTCTTTTGTATCGAACTGCCCGATGTTCAGTTCCCAAGCGAATCGAAAAGCTTCAAAAAATGATTCAAATTCATAAACGGCGTTTGCAAGGACTGCAACTCCTACCGTCACGAAAAGAAAAATTATCAAAAATCCGAAAATGTCAACAAAAAGCCACTTTATTAAATTCACGTAAAAACCTGTCGCATTTGATAACCTGAAATATGAATACCCCTTATGCCAGGCTGTATATAATGTAAAAATCTCTAAATATTCACTTAATTTGTAACCAGAAACAGTGCTGAAAAAGAGAATTGATGTTAAAATTATGTTGGAAATGTTGATCACTGCCCATCCGACCATGAAATGACGGATTCGAAGAGCGTTTATTTGTAATATTTCATTAACCAAAAAAATCTGGTTAATTGCAAAGGCGGTGTAAAGCAAATTTTTTATTTTGTAGACGTTATAAAGGTTTATCAGTACAAAATAAGTGAAATAAAGTACAGTCATCATAGCTGATGCCATTTTCACTCTTTTCCATTTCTGATCAAGAACATGAGAAATAAAATCAAGTTTATCACCAAAGATATTTTTTTCATTATGAATAACTCTCGTTAGAAACAAAAGACTTTCGTCTGACCCACGGTTCATACAGATTTTAAAATAGGTTTGTTTAAACTTGATCTTATTTCCAACAAGCTCATATCTAAATCTTTGTAATTTGTCAGATGTAGGAAACAAACTCGAAGTTTCAAATGCAAAAGTCGATTTTTTTATTTTTCCTAAAAAATTAACCTCATTCGAATAGAACTTCGGTAAAGTCTGATCCAAACTTTTACAGAAAAAAAGCTTAAACAACTTAGCAGAGCTCTTCAATTGACTGTCTATCAGTTCTATTAAAGAATTTTCTATTATAGAAAAAATGAGAGGGTTTTTCCGTTTCGTTTCTTTTAAAAATGAAAAAATGACACAAAAACTCTCTTCATATTTCATTTTTAGGCAGATGTCGAGTGGTGAAAAACCTTCACTTGAGACAAAAAAACCAGCTCCTCTCTGAAGAGCTTTTTCTAATCTTCTAAAGTCATTTAAATAAGCGTAGATGTGTACTTCATTTATATGGTCTGGCTCTAATATCCAACTTGTTGAAAGGCGATTTTTAACAACTGATGCTTCTTTTTTTAACTTTTTACTTGTATCTGCTGAACTTTCAGTAACCTTGTTGATTTTTTTATATATTTTGTGGATTTCTTCGTTAGTTCCTATTATTGTTTTATTTATTTTTTTATAGATTTTGTCGATTTCTTCGTAATTTCCTATTATTCTCTTATTGCAGGCTAGATTATTTTGTGATTTTTTTTTATCATTAAAGAAAAGAGTATAAAAAATCAGCTCCTTTGAATATGTGATTATTATTTCTTTTCCTTGATAACAACAGAAGTTTATAGGATTTTCAGAAATTTTAATAGAAAAATGTTGGACAAAATCATGAACTGAATAAACTGAAATTGAATCTTGCATAAGGCACACCAGCCATTTTTCTCGATTTATTAAAAAATTTCTAACATTGATTAATTTCATTGAATTTAATAAGTTGCCCTTTAAAGTTTCCCATAATTCAAGTAAATTTTTTTTAGAATCACTTTTCTCATTATGATATAAAATAACTAAAAGTTGTTTATTTTCAATAAAGTTGGCATTTTTTACTGTATTTTTATTCGATTTTCTGTGATGAACTTTCAAATCTTTTTCAGAAAGTTCCCAGGAGAAGATTCCTTTTGTTTGACTAACAGCAAAAAAAATTTTTCTTGTTTCGTTGAAAGCAGTGCAAGAAAATAGATGAAAAAAGTCACTAATAATAGAAAAACTCGTCAGTCTTTTTGTATTTTCGTAGACTGTACACTTGTCTTCTGAGATCAAGAATAGAAAAACCCTTGAACTGAAAACTGCTTTCAATTTAAGTGAATTTATTTCAGTTACTAAATTATTTGATTCTTTTTCAAGTTTTTCTACTATCTGGTCGAAATTTTCAGATATTTCTTTTAAGTGATTTCGGTGAATTACTAGGATTTTTTTATTACCCTTGAAAGAAAAAGTTGTAATAATTCCAAGATTTTCTTCATGAAATTCAAAAGTCTTTAATGTTTTCGGGTAATTTTCAGAGATTTCTAACAAATAATAAGAGTTTTTTTGAATAAGGTAAATTTTCCTCTGATCTGTTAAAATTAAGCAATTTTCTTCAATTTTTTCTTCGAGTATCAGAACCTCAGGACTTTGATAATTAAAAACAGGGCAAACAACAATATCTTGATTAACCAGGCAATAAATCCTAGTATTTTGAATGTCTTCTCGAATGAAAAAATTCAATTTTTCTCTTTCAGGTTCCTTCAAATCATCAATAATTTTCTCAAAAATGCATGAAATACTTTCAATACAATATCTAGAAACCTCTAAAATCTGATGTTCTTTTCGTGTGTTCAAGTCCCAAACTTCCAGTTTTCCATCATCTCTTGCGACGAAAGCGAATCTTTCCTTACTAGAAAAAGAAATATCACTGATACCTGCTTGGTTTTGATAGAACCTCTCAAGTTTTTCATCAAAGTCCTTTAATATGAAAAGATTTCCTTCCGAGTCCCCTGCAAGAAAAATTTCTCTGAAGTCAGCTGAAGAAATCGCAGTGATTTTTTTTTTATTATTGAGAAAAAAGCTGCGAGTTTTACAGTAATTTTTTAAGTCTATTATTTTGACTTCGCCGTTTTCACATCCCAGAGCCATCATTGATCGATTTGAACTGAATGCAACTGACGATAATTTCAAATCTTCTGTAAAAATTTCTTCTATTGAAAAGTCTTGAAAATCAACTTTAGCGATTTTTCCATTATTAGAAACCAGGAAAAGTTCTTTATGAGATAAGAAAAAGGTTAAAATTTCAGAAGTTTTTATGTTTTTTCTGAGCTTTAGCTTATAGTTTGAATTTAATTCAATAAGGCTGATGTGGGAATTGTGAAGAAGGCAAAATAAATTCTGACCTGATGAATAATCAATCTTTCGAATAAGAGAGTCTCCGAAGCTTTTAGTTGTCAAGATGATTTTTTTTTCATTGTCGTAAATAAACATTTTCCCTTGACGAGTCCCTATAAACATCAGTTTCCCTTCAGATGACATTGAAAAACAACTGCAGTCAATGCCCAGGTTCATATTTTCAGTGGCGTTTTCTTGGAAATGTTTGATAGCTAAGCCCAATTTTTCCTCCATTTTCGGGGTTTTTTCTTTGAAGTTCCTTATTTTTCCTTGTGAGAATGATTTCTGTCTCGGTTCTGATGATATAAAAGTAAGTTCGTGGCTTTTTTCTGAGGTTAACTTCTTTTCATTTTGATATTGACTTGAGTCTGAAACTTTAGAGTACATTTTTATAACGAATATTCTATAAAATCACTTAGTTTGTAGGGTGCATATGAAGACTATGAATTTCAATCTTAATTTGAATAATCATTTGAAATAAGTTAAAATACAAAAATAATGGAAAAGTTTTAGTCTAAGACAAGTTTCTTGAGGGTTAATAAAATTACTTGTGGATTAATAGAACTAAATAGAGATATCATTAAATCTATCTTCATCCTACTTAAAAACCCTTTCAAACATTCACCCAAACCCCAAAAAATCCTAAAAAATCAACCTTCTATAATTTACATTAAAAATTTCCTATCCTTATCCTCCCAATTCTTCAAATTAATCTTAAGCTGCTCAACACAATTCCTATGAACATTTTCCGTTTTCAAGTAATTTCCCCAAGTTTCATAAATAGGTAAGCAAATATTCTTAATAAACCCAGCCTGACTTTTAGGTATATCCGTATTATTTCGATCACAATACATAGAAACCGGAAGACCCTTTTCCTTTTCCAAGTCTCCCTGATGAAAAAACTCTTCACAAACAAAAGCAGTCCACTTTTCATGCAATTCGGAGCACTTAGCAGCATGTCCAACATCAGCACATTTAATCGCCATATTCATAACAAGTTCCTTATCTTCCGCCCTCTGAAGGTCAATATCTCCTAAAGTCGAAACCCGACTTCTAAACTTTCCAAGTACTTCAAAATGTTTTGCCATATCAGTCTCTAAAATCATAGAAACAACATTTTTTCTAACAGATGCCCAATCATCAAAACTGAATCCAGCAAGAAGATCACATCCTTCTTTTTTCATGATATCAAAAGTTTTAGAAGCATGCATGTTTTCCAAGACACTTCTGTCATTATAAACAAGTGAAATCTCATCGCGACTATTGACGAGGTACTTGTTGTTTAAAGCTGGGTGGGCGACGTCATGTGCCAGTCCAGCGATGATACTACTCAGTAGTTCCAAGGGGTTAAGCCAGGTGATTATTTCAGAATTCGTGTAAAAATACATCACGTTATGCAAAACGTCAGCAGCGTGACAAGCGTTGTGATAAGGATTGTTCTTGTAAGACTATTTGAGGATTACGTGCTCGAGTGTCAGGAAGTAATTATCGATTGTGCTTTGAACTAAGTCCAGTTGAGTGGCAAGTAGCCATTTGTTCATCAGGTACTTCGCAGTCACGTAGATACTGCTTCCTGTTGTTTGATGCACGAACCAGATGTCAAAGTTCCAAATAGTCCCGAAACTTCCCATGAGTCCTTCGAATTCAGCTACTTCGTTTGCGAACTTTGGAGCTGGGTACACCCGACTCTCGTGAAGACGGGACTTTCGCTTGTTTGTGTTTCGGCTGAAGTCTGTGAAGTTCTCAAAGATGAAAAGTTTGTCGTTTTCGGAGATGTTTGGGTGTTGTTCTAACTTTACTACTTCCATCATGCTCCCTGTTGCGATTCGACGTTTTACGCGTTCTAACTCGACTTGAGCCATTTTTAATTTGGTTTTTACGTCTTTGTACATTATCACGTCGCATGCGGTTTTTATTGTTTTTTTTATTTTGTCGCAGGATTGGATTATTACCTCGATTTCAGTGTTTAAGCTTGTGAAACTACTTTCTGAGTTGTCTTCGACTAGGACTTCTTCGAGTACTTGCTCTTTTTCTTTACGCCAAAATAAGTGCTTTACTCGCAGGTCTGCCTGGTATACGTCGAAGGACTCGATTGAGAAAAAACCGAGCAGAATGAAAAAGTCTTGAAGCCCTGAAGGGAGAGACTGGTCCATAAAAACCAGGACAAACACAAGACTAATTACAAGTGCAAAAACAACCGAGAACAATAAAAACCTAAAGTCATCCATAGTAGCTTTTCTAAGAGAAACCAAGTAAAACCCTATAATCAACGTGTTGCCACCAGTAAACTGCGTGTTTAAAATATTAGAAAAAACTCTTGGATCCGTAAAAGTCAAGTAAAAAGTCATAAAAGCAACAACACCAGCAAGAATCTCTCTTGTATACATAGTAACCTGTTTCACCCTAAAAAGACTATAAACAAAAACAACACTCACAGTAAAAATCACCATCAACAAAGTCATCTGCAACATCAACTGCCTTTTCGTCAACTGATCCTTAGAGTACATGACAGAAGTGCTCACAATCAACGTAATCAAGCACCAGAGATGAAAAATATTGAACAAGGTCAAGTTGTACTTAAACCCTTGTGACAATGCAGAAGTCTCTTGATTCACAAACAAAGTATTCGTCAGTTTTTTGTTCAAGTTCTTATCAGCGAAAGTCAAAAAGTTCATATTAAGTGGAATGTCGTTGTTTTCATGTTTCTCATGACCCAACAGGCTGTAAATCGAGTTATTTGCCTGCATGTAAAGACTCAATTCGCTTTTTTCGAAAGTGATGGTTCGTTTCATATTAAATTATATTATTCTAACCTTTTCCACAGCATTTTTTTCGTGTCTTGGCTTTGTTTAACTTGACACTGCTTTTTGCACCTGCGAACTTACTGTCTTCCACGTAACGAGTGTTTAGGGCCATGTACCGAAAAAGAGCATCTATGCCTTCACCGGTTTTTGCACTTGTTTCGAAGTACTCTACTCCTAATTGATCTGCCTTTAATTTTCCTTCACTTTTCTGAACAACGCGGTCCTCTTTGTCGATCTGGTTTCCGACTAGCACTTTTGTTACATTTTCGATCGCGTGCTTTTGGATTTCGCTCATCCAAAAGGTGACCATTTCAAATGAGTCTCGGCGAGTTACATCAAAAGCGAGGATGATCCCCTTGGCGTTTTTATAATAAGCTGTGGTCAATTTGCGGAAACGCTCCTGACCAGCAGTGTCCCAGATCTGAAACTTATAAGTCTTTGAGTCAATAGTTTGGACTTTGAGCTTGAAGTCGATTCCAAGAGTCTGAATATGAGAGGTAGGGAAGTACTCTTCAGTGAATCTCAGCAACATGCTAGTTTTTCCTACTTTTTGGTCTCCAAGAATCAGCAGCTTGACGAGGTAGTCTGAGGCGTTTGAGTTGCGATCCATTGATTATTATTTGCAACTATTAGAAATTTTTTTGATTTCACCTTCAAAAAACAGTCTAAGTAAGATAATTAAGACTTAGACCCAAGTACCTTAAAAACAAGTAATAAAGAATTTCAACAGTTTTTATTTTTCTTAGTTTTCTTCGTCATCGAGCACTTCTGCATTGCAATTCATGCAAAATACTCTTCTGTTCTGGAATGGAAGGCAAAAACAAGTGCAGCAGCACATAAACGGATACATGAAAAGAGTAAAGATGTAGGCGAAGATCGAGTGCTTTGATAAACTCAAGTAACTTCTTTTTCCTGTGAATTTTTTACAATATTTGCAGTGAAACTCGTCTTCGATTTTAGACTGGTTTTGAGTTGTTTCGACTGGTTTCATTTATTAGTTAGTAATCAATGAATGAAAACTTTAGAAGTATCAAGGCACGAGAATTTTTTACCCATAAATGGAAACCTAACAATCAAGAGTTTTGTTTTGAACTTCGGAAAAAGAAAAGGGTTCAAGACTTAAATAGAAGAAGATTTTCGAAAATCTCTTCAATTCCTGAGCAATTCAATCTATCCTCTAATGATTTAACCATGTTAGAGATGAAAATAAAAGAGAATGAAGAGACAAGCGGTGAAAATTTTCCTAAAGGTCTTGAAGAACTTCTTAATTTATCTTCAAGACTGTTTTTTTTAAATTTCGAAAATTTTAGTCGAATTTTTGATTTAGTTGTTGATAATCTTGAGGGTCAGTCTCCAGAAACAATTGAAAACCGAATTGAATTCCTCTCAAGTCTCTTACTTAAAGTAAACTCACCTCATGAAGATGAACTAATCATCAGTAAAAAGATTTTTGCATCTTTATTCGAGGATTCAACCTTTTTTAATGATTTATTCTTCAAATTTTTACTATTGTTAGTTCAAAACAAAAGGTTGAAGATGTTGAAGGAATATTGTGATTTTCTGGATGAGGTAAAAAATACAGGAAGTGGATACAGGAAAAAATGGGTTGTGATTGTAGTCTTAGAACTCTCAAAAAACCATTCAATTTGTGAATATTTGCCAAGTGGCTTATTTAAATTAGTTCTCGACGGAATTGTGAGTAATGATGAAGAACTTCAAGCCTCCTCTCTTTCAATCATTGAAAACATCTCAGCAGGCCCAGATGCATCAAAATTGTATTTAATTGAAATTGGAGTTGTGAATATCCTGTCGTCTCTGCTGGTGATTGGGTCAACATCCATTCAAAAACATTCTCTAGCAAGTCTAACGAACTTATTCCAAACAGACACGTTGGAAATAATAACATCGATCCTAAGTCATTCTCTAGTATCATCAATCTTCTACACAATCCAAACAAAATTTGTTGGTTTAGCAAGTTCTTTAAGCAAATTCCTATACTCAATGACAGAAAAATCAATTCTCCTAAACCTAGAAATTCTTCCCCTTCTAACAGACGCAAACCTATTCCCAACCTTATGCCAGACACTAAGCCAAGACTCTCTCCACCTAACAACCGACTTCCTGAACTTTTTAGACAACATTTTATACCTTTCAACAAATTCTCTAAAACTTCAAGACTTCATCGAATCCGGGTGTTACTTCGCATTAGAGCACTGTAGTCTAAGATCAACAGAAGAACTTTCAACTCACTTGGATTACATCCTTAAAAGTTACTTCGAACAATAACCATTAATTACCTTAATTCTTCCTCATTCATATACAAATGTAAGTTCGGGTCATAAGTCCTGCTGTTATAAACCCGCGGCTTGGGCGTGACAACCAATTCTTCCTTTTCTGTATACAAATCAACTATCGGCTCAAAATTCTGTATCAAACTATTCATTTCTTCCTTACACATCTTTCTCTTCGCTTTCACACTTCTAAGTTTTTGCAAAGTTTTATTTTTAATGAATTTGACTTCTTCCCTTTCAGCTTCGACTTCGTTGACTAACTTTAAAAAATCAAGATTTTCGCCTTTTTTCTCTTCTTCAACTACAAAAATCCAGAACACCTGGACTTTTAACCCTTCGTTAATGACCTCAGAACAAATGACTCCCTTGCGAGTTGTGAATATTTCAGTTTTGATCAGGCAGGAGCTGAACTCGCTCTCTGAAAAAAAGCCGGATTTGTAGGAAATCGTGATCGTCATTGGGCTTAGCTCGGGAAGGTCAAATGAATGTGATTGCTTCCAATGAATTTTGTTGGTTTCTAAGTTCTTGCTTGTTTTCCATTGAAGGCTCGGGAATTTTACTGTTATTGTCGTCTGGGTCTTCGGAAAATTTAAGGGAAAGATTGATTTGAGCAGTCGGATTGTTATTAGGTGTCCGGTATTTGAGTCTTTGCCATATGGGACTGACATTTATTGAAGTACTAGAAGGAGGATTACACGGATGGAGACTTTGACTTAATATGAATAACTGAACAGCTCAATGGATTATAATAGACGACATATGGAATTTTACCATGTCTGTGCTGGGATTTGTTTAATTGGGAGCATTTTTCTATTGTTCATAGGGACATTATGTATAAATGAATACGAATATCTAAGACTTGATTGTGCATCAAGTTCTTACCCACCAAGATCAACAGACTTGAACCACCCAGGATGGACTGCAATTTATGCATCAAGTATCTATTTGTTGATTTTAATACTACTATGGGCTTACAGGAACTACGGCAGAGTCTATCCAAAGTACGACTGGGAAAAATCAAGCACTTCAAGTGACGAGGACGAGCCTTTAGTCAAATATGAAAATAAAAAGTTTCGCTAACACAATAGTTAATTCATCGATATCTTAAATCACATTAAAACTTGTCCATATCCCTAAACAAAAATCATTAAAAATAGTTTAAATCATGTTGAAACCTGAAATCGTACCTGATCAAATATCTTGCAATTCAAGCAGATCCAATTTAAACATCGATGATCATATCGACAGAACATTCGAAGTAGATAAAAACTACCGAATTCCTTTTACAAGCAATCAGCTGTTATCCCATCTTAAAGACTTTGTGAGCTCAGTGAATCAGATCCCAATAGAAAAATACGAAATCGATTTATACCAAATCACAAAAAAGTTCAGCAAAAGAATGGGTGGAAAAGAAGTCGACATTTTATGTGTAGGCCGAATTCACCACATCATAAAAGTAATGGAATCCAAAACAGAAGTCCCTGACATCCCGAAGTTCAAAATCGAAGCAAAAATATCTTCTTTAATAACACATCACCCGCTAGTGATGTGTCAATACGAGTTGTTTAAAAAAATGATTAAAATCTGGAATGGTTTGCTGGTGAAATGGAAGATTTTCTCTCTTAAGCTCTACGATTATCGACATTCAGGTCGCACTTTAAACGTGCGGATGCTGGACTTACCTGATATCAACTCTGGCCTCTTAAACATTGACGTGCTTTGGATATCTTCTAAGATCTTCACAAGTCCTATGAACGTAATCGCAAGTCCTTATTTATTGGAGCAAGCAGTCATTCTTCATGATCAACTCAGCAGGTCATTCAGAATTTTCTTTTCTTTGAACTCGAAACAATTCGATGAAAGTTACAATATTGAGAAAACAGTGGCTTTTACTTCTCAAAAATTCTGGAAATGGTCTCCAGAAGAATGCCCTGAACAGAGTTTAAGCAATTATAAACACTTTGAGTTGAAATATGTGAGTGGAATCGCGAAATGCTTTAAGAGTAATAATCCGAAAATTGAACAGGCTTATGGTACTTTGGTGGATCTCGAGATTGCTTATAGGACTTTTGAGAAGACTTTGATTGCATCGATTTTAGAAAATATTGGAAAGGCGGAATTTTAGATAATTATTAGCCTGAACTTTTCTTATTTTTAAAAACATTGAAAAATTTGAACCAGATGTTTGGTTAATGTTGGTTAAACCTTAAAATTAAGTATGGGATGCATCAACGTCAAGGATGAAAGAAAGACTAAGAAGAGTCTCTCGACTCATAGAAATTCATTTTGTGGGCTTATACAGATTAATAGGACACGTATTCAAGAAAACTATAAGTTTCTTAAACAACTTGGAGAAGGAGGATTTGGAAATGTTCGAGAAGCGGTGAATAAAGAGACTGGAGTGCATAGAGCTGTAAAAACAATTCGGATTAGTCAGTCACCAGGATCTTCTGTTTCTTCTATCTTGCAAGAAGTTCAAATTTTGAAAACTATTGACCATCCAGGGATTATTAAAATCTTCGAAGTTTATCAGGAAGATGACTGTCTTCATATTGTTACTGAACTCTGCACTGGAGGTGACTTATTTCAAAGGGTTCAGGCCAGGGGGTATATTAGTGAGAACTTTGCTGCGAAGCTTCTATTTGATATAGTTAGTGCTGTCAAATATTGTCATGAAGCTGGAATTGTACATCGTGACTTGAAACCTGAGAATATTTTATTTGAGGATAAAAGCTTTGATTCAAGGATAAAACTAATCGATTTCGGGGGTTCTAAAATAAACCAGTTATCCCGAATGCATACATTTTTAGGTACAGCCTTCTACATAGCTCCAGAGGTGATCTCAGGTGAATACACCGAAAAATGCGACGTATGGAGCATCGGAGTAATCCTCTACATAATGCTCTGCGGCAAGCCTCCCTTTTCCGGAAAATCGCTGGACGAGATCTTCTCAAAAATCCAAAAATCCGAGCCAAAATTCGAAGGAAGTGCCTGGCGCCAAGTCTCCGAATCATGCAAGTCACTTCTTCGTAAAACCCTTGAAAAATCCTCTAAAAAGCGAATATCAATAAGCGAGTTATTTTACGACCCTTGGCTTTCAACCCGTTCGAAAGACCTAGTCGCAGACCGTGCTCAAGCACGTCGAGTATTCGACCAATTCATGCACTTTAAAACAACAAACAAGTTACAAACCTGCATTCTTGCCTTTTTGACTCACCAGTCCTCAACAACTGAAAAAATTCGAGACTTACGGCAACTTTTTGAAGAGATCGATAAAGACAAAGATGGGAAATTAAGTCGTTCAGAAGTGAAACAAGCGATTGAGGACTTTGGGTCTTCTTTAAGACTGACTGTTGATGAAATTTTCATGCAATGCGATTTTGACCAAAACGGGTTCATCGAGTTTTCTGAGTTCGTCACTGCTGTTCAGAGCAAGGAACTCGAATACACAGGGCATAACCTTCGAAAGGCTTTTTTGGCACTTGATAAAAATGGAGATGGGAAGATTTCGAAAGATGAGGTCAGAGAAGTCCTTGGAGATTTAAATGATGAAGGAATTGAACAGGTTTTTCAACAGCTGGATAAAGACGGCAGTGGGGAAATTGATGATGTTGAGTTCTTTGAAGCGTTTTTTCAGTATTCTGCTGTGCAGGAAACTGAAAGTTCTAATTAATTATAAACCTTTAGCACCCTGTCTAGTTTTTCTTCAATTCTTGTCATGTGTTTTGACAGTTTTTTGAATCTTTCTTTGTTTTTGTCGTCGTTTTTATCGACTGATGATGTATTTATCAGTTTTTTTACGGTGGCTTTGTATCTTTGAAGTCGTTTTAACACTTTTTTAAAAGCAACACGTGCTTGATGACTGTCATTTCCATGTCGATTCTTTAAAACATTGAAGTAAAGACTTGAAACAATTACCTTCGCTGCGGCTCTTGACTTGACTATTGCTTGAAAGGCTTTATTTTGATTCTGGTTCAGTTGCAAGGAGGACTCTAAAGTGAAAACAATCATGGAAAATGCGAAAGCGCCCCAAACAGCGCACCCGATGGCGACGATCCTTCCAAATAAAGTGCCCGGGTAAAGGTCACCGTATCCGATGGTCGCCATTGTCACTGCGCAGCACCAAACCGCGTTTAAGTAACTTGCGAAGTTCAAGTCTGATACGTCGGAATAGGGTCTTTCGAATACTCTTAGGAAATAACCTAAAACGAAAAAGGATGGCAGGATAAATGCAAGGATTATTAGAGATGGCTTTGTTCGCAACATGCAACGGATTGAAAAACGAACGTTCGCTTTGGTTCGGTATCTTGCGCAGTAGTAACGTGCGTGGTCGTCTTGGTAGGGAGTGAAGTTGAATAAGGCTCGTAGGAGAAAAATTGACCTTGCAAATGTGAATATCAAGAAAAACTCAGAAAGTGTATAACAAAGATGTACAGTATTATCACTTCCATCATTACTATTTTCCTTCCGAGACTGAATAATAGTAAGAGTAGCATTTAAATAAGGGTAAGGAAAGATAGCAAGAATAACAAGATCAACCATCAAATGCCAAGACAAGAACTTTTTCTGTTTTTTAATCTGTTTCCTCCTCTGCAGCGCTTCCTTCTGAGTATGATTCACAATTTCCGGTCTAGAGTTATACCACTTAACCTTAACCCAATGTCGTTGCAAAAGTAAAAACGCAGCAACAAAAGTAAAAATAAGAGTAATCCACCGATACACCTGCGTTGAATGTTCAGTACAATTATGATAATTCCTACTATCAGCAAAGCCAGTTTCATAGTCAATCATACTAGTGACGATTCCCATATTGCTGAAACAAGCTGAAATCAACTCAAACACTCTCCACCTCAAATAAAGTTTCCGTGACTCGCTTTGAAGTCCTTCTGCGGTGATAAGTTTATCTTCCATATCAAGACTTAATATTCTGTAATTTTATTCTACTGAAGTCATCTGAATGTCAAAACAACCTTTCGGTACTATTCTCGGCACCTTCAAAGGAGTCGAAGGGTTTTCCAATGGCAAAGTTGGCAGAGACCCAGGAAGGAACTACTTAGGCGAAGTCTTCACTGGCTATAAATACCAGTGCGTCGAGTTCGCTCGAAGATGGATGGTGCAGGTCAAGGGACTCACCTTCGAAAGCATCGGATGCGCCTTTCAAATCTGGGACTTGGACTTTGTTTTAAATGTTAACAATGGCGAACGTAGTCCTTTGATAGGAATCGCCAATGGAAGCTGTGTTCCTCCTGTTCCTGATGCTTTGCTTATATATGAAAAAGGACCTGAAATGCCTGCTGGCCATGTCGCTGTTATCACGGATGTTGATTTGGAACAGGGGTGGGTACGTGTCGCTGAACAAAATGAAAATGATAGGATTTGGCCTGGGGATTATGCAAGGCAGTTAGCTGTTCAGATGGTCGATCAGCAGTTTTGGATGGTGGATAAATATGAGGTCATTGGTTGGATGGTTTATGAAGGAGATTTATTGGTAGGATAGTTTATGAAGGAGATTTATTGGTGGGATAGTTTATGATGAAGATTTATTGGTTAGATAGTTTTTGAAGGAGAGTTATTTTTAGGTAGTTTTTGAAGGAGGGTCTTTTTAGATGGTTTATGAAGAAGACTCATTTTTTAGATAATTTATGAGGAAGAGTCATTGTTTGTGAAGGATAATTATTGTTTTGGTAGTTCGTGAAGGAGACTTATTGTTTAGATAGTTTTTGAAGAGGCTCATTTTAGATTGTTTGTGAAGGAGACTCATTGTTTAGAGTGTTTATGAAGAAGATTCATTGTTTAGATAGTTTTTGAAAGATAATCATTGTTTTGATATTATCAGTTCTTTTACTGAATAATGTTGCATAATACCAGTTCTTGTTACTGAATAATTTCAATGGAAAAACCTGCTTTCGGAGTACCTCTTGGATCGTATAAAGGAGTCGTTGCGTATTCAAATCGCAAGGCTGGCTGGGGTGCTGGACCCAATGAGATTAATGGGCACTTCACTGGCTATAAGTATCAGTGTGTCGAGTTTGCCCGAAGGTGGATGATTCAGGTCAAACAACTCACTTTTGAAAGTATTGACTGCGCTTATGATATCTGGGACTTGGATCGGGTTTATAATATTAACACTGGACAGCCTTCGGTGTTGATCGGGCTTCCTAATGGAGGAAATGTTCCTCCGATTCAGGACTCTATTCTTATTTTTCAGAGGGGACCCGGCGTGCCATGGGGCCATGTAGCAATAGTAGCAGAAGTGAACCTTGCAAGTAAATTTATCAGAATAGCTGACCAGAACGACGATGACAGGCACTGGCCTGGCAACTACTCTCGTCAGCTGCGACTCGAGATAAACGACGGCAGGTACTGGATCCGCGACAGATACCAAATAATCGGTTGGATGGTTTACGAGAACCTTCAAGTCCTGGGTAAGTAGTTAATTAGAATACATTACTTTTACTGAACTTAACAAGGTAAGTAGTTAATTAAAGTATATTACTTTTACTGAACTTCATAGGGAAGTAGTAAATTAAAATACATTACTTTTACTGAATTTCATAAGGTAAGTAGTTAATTAAAATACATTACTTTTACTGAATTTCATAAGGTAAGTAGTTCATTTAAATACATTACTTTTACTGAACTTCATAGGGAAGTAGTTAATTAAAATACATTACTTTTACTGAACTTCATAAGGGAAGTAGTTAATTAAAATGCATTACTTTTACTGAACTTCAAAGGAAAGTAGTTAATTAAAATACATTACTTTTTACTGAACTTCGTAAAAGTCGCCCGTGACTTCGGCGTCAGGTCAGCTCTTCCGTCTCTGAAGCTCAGAGGCTTGCTTGGAGTTAAGAACTCTTTTATGCTGATCAGTGGAGGGTCTGGCTTCTTCGGAGGTGGAAGTTTTTTCTTGTCTTGAGCAGATTTTAAAGCTTCTAGTCGCTTTGAAAGACTTTCATTTGAAGATTTAAGCTCTTCTATTGTTTTCTTTAGGTCTTCTATTGTCTTTGAATCGGAAGGTTCTGACAATAAAGGCTCGGTCATTGTTTCTTTGTCTGACTTTTCTGGAACTTTGAATTTTAGAAAGGTTTGGAAAGTTTTGAATCTTTTTCGTTGTTTTCGCCCTTTTAGCCATGCTTTTATCTTGTTTATTAGATACTTCTTTTGTTTGAAACGCTTTTGGTCTACTACTCGTCGAAGGAAGGCTTTTATTTTGTGGATGCGCTTTTCGAGGTCTTGTTGGGAGACTTGGAATAATTGAGAGTCAAGCTTTTCGAGGTCTTCTAGAGATAAGAGATGAAGGTTGCTGATAGGTTGGGGTAAGTCAGCCACTTCAACAACATTATACAAAACATCCTCAGATTCCTTAACAGGTTTATTCAAGTCACATTTATACGACCCATCAACCATAAACCGATATAAATGAACCCCAGGGTCACACCATACAACACAGAACTTTTCAGCATCCCCAGTAAGCATGACCAAAGAATAGCAGTTGAAGTCTCCAGTGACATAAACTTCATTCCCGCCATGCGGCCAGACAATCGGAATAGGAACTCTGCCTGGCTCCATATTAAATACAAAGCCCGTCTCTCATAAAATCACTAACCTCATCAAAATTAATTAGACAAATAATGGACAAAAGAATCGTCAGGCAAGTGACACACGTAAGAGCTCAACTTTCTAATGTTTTTACCAGTCAAAAAGTGAACCACGTTCAAAACATTCCTAAAACATCAAGAAAAACAGTTAAAAGTAAAAAGAAAGTCCTTTTAACAACAAGAGTTAAAAGTCAAATGGTCTTTCCAAGTATCAGTATTCATAGAAACCCGTTAAGTTGCACGACAGATCGAGAAATTATCAGATATCCGCCTTTACAGAGAAGAAAATCGTTCTCAAAAGGATCTTTTATGTACAAACTTGCAGTAAAAAAATCTGATGAGCACTTTGACTGGGATAACATCGTTCAGACCTGTTCTCGACTATTAAAGCCGAGGTTCGAAGCACTGAGTCCTTAACAAGTAAAAATCAAACTTTTACATTAAAATCATTAAGTTTATAAAATTACTTCAAATGTTTTACTCTTTTTTTTACACATTTTGTTACTAGCGCCTTGATGCCTGAAGGGTCTTTGTGAATTTTCATATCGACATTAAAGAAAGTCTTTAAAGTAGACTTATTCCAGTCTGACATATAAGGGTTCATTTGTATCTTTGTCCTGCTTTTCACATTAATTTCTTTCAATTTCGGAAGCGGGTTCATTTTTTTACTTGCTTCAACCTTCAAGTCTTGTGTACTTGAAAAATGATTCAGGACTTTCACTTTACTTTTCATGCGAATAGGGCCTACTTTCATAAATTCTTTCACACTTTTAGTCTGTTTCATCATTGGAGTCACTGAAATTCCCACTCTTGCATTACTCTGAATACTCAAACGCTTTAAAGGTCGACCAAGGCTATTTCCCGAAGCTCTTCTTTTCGAAGGTTCTTTCTTCCCTTCAGGTTTTCCATAATTCACACTTCCCATAATGCTATCACTAAGCACAATAGTTTCATTATTTTTCTCAAAACTCTGAAGAACTGATTCAGAAAGTTGCATACTCAAGTTACTAAAGTCACTTTTATCTCTTTCATCTTTAGATTCCCTAGAATCTTTCCTTTGATACTCATTAACCACAACCGGTTCCACTTTAATCTCAGGAATTTCTTCAAAAAAAGCAGGAATCATTGGAGTAGGCGGAGGAGATTCTTGAAGTTTAAAAGAAATACAAGGAAAGTCAGCTTTTTCAAAGTTAAGAATAAAACTCGAAGGGTTTATCTGCTCTTCTCTTCGACGTTCATCAGAACCTTCTGCCAGTGGTTCTGGTTTTTCAATAACAATTTTTTCCCAAGAAAGTTGATCTTCAGGTTTAGCGGGGAAAGTAGGAGTATGTTGATTTAATTTCGATTTCATGACAGAAGGAGCGATGAGATGCATGGAGTTATCAGAACTATCATCAGAATCTTGTGGTTCCTGTGGAATAAGTTTCAGTTTCTGTATTTTTTTCGGGTCATTTGTGATTTTCGAAGTTTCACTAGTGAAGTCTTTAGTATTTGCCGTGATAGGACTGATCCCGATACAACTCATGTTCGGCGATTGGGAATTTGAAGTGATTCCTGAATTTCCGATATCTTCTAAATTTATCCGAAAAGAAGCCAGGTCTGAGCCGAGGTCAACGTTTTGTACGTATTTTTCAGGAGAATCTACTGAGTTCAAAGAAATCAACTCAATTAGCGAGTCGACTTTACTTTTAAGGTGATTCGGCTGCATTAAATGATAATATTGTTAAAAGTGAATTATTATAAACGGGTTTTTAAACTTTGCAAAAATTCCCAACCGGAAAGTCCTGTCTTCGCCTGCCCGGCCACTGGAAAAATCACGTCGACTGTTAAGGAAAACGCTTCAGATAACATCTTGGGAATCAAAGATTCCAGTAATGGAGAAGATAACTCAATGCAAGGGTTTGTATTGCATTCGATAAGCCAAACCTTGAAGTTAGAGTCGATGATAAAGTCGAATCCGAAGACTTCAAAGCAAAATTCTCTGTTGTTTTGATTGAGTTTCTTTTTAGCAGAGGCAAAAGTAAGACTCACCATTTTTTTCATGGTTTCGACAAGTGCAGTAAAAGGAACTTGTGTTGAAAACTTTTTACTGAAGTACTCTTGCAATGATTGAAAAGAAAGTTGATTGCCAGACTCGAACTTACTGTAAAACAAAGACTCTTTTTGTACTGCATTATTCGTCAAATGCACAAATCTGTTGTTGAGTGTCGAGTCTTCCAAGGAAAAAACTTCAGAAGACGTCCTGACGTAGCCTTCCTTGTAAAAAAAAAGACACAACTTCTGAGTGACTAACACCCAGACCCTTATATCAAACTTCCGTCCATCGATAAGAAGAGGACTTTCAATGTACTTCTGAATCACATATTGATTTTCCTTCTGATCTCTTGCAGTCGTGTGCATTTCATTTAAAAATTCACTGAGAATCCCTTTGAAGTTTTCAAGAGAGTTAAAAATTCTGATGCCTCTGCCACGGTTGAAGTCAGCTGGTTTAAAAAGCCAGAAGTTTTTACCTGTGAAGTGAGTTTCAGGTACTTCAACACTTGGCTTTGTCCTTGGGCTTTTATCTCCTGATAATGTTTTAAAGCAGTTGATGAATAAATTAACTTGAGAATTCAGTCTTTTCGACCTTAGGTCTAAAGGAAAAGTTGCAGGGACTAGTTCATGAAGATTTGCATTGTTTTCACTACACCAGATTGTCAAGTTATTCAATAAGTTTAACTTGTTAGAAACCTCGCCGTGGTACTCGAAATGATTAATCATCTGAGCAGGCAGATACGGCGCCAGTCGGATAAACTTGATGTTCTTCGAAGTCGCCTGCCAAATAAACTGCGCTTCATTTGAATTTGAATAATTTCCTTCAGTCCACCCGGGCTTTCCTTCAAAAATCGATTTGACAAGTCGTGAGTTATTTCCAGGAAAAACTAAAAATTTGAACTTTTCAATCATTTGTGTTGAAAGTGCCTCAGGACTTTTTTCACTGTTATTTGATGATTTTATGATATGGGCGATTCGCGTTATCACGTTATCAGTCGCTGAAAATTCACTATTTTTCGTGTAAATCGCTGTACCTGTCGCTACGAAGTTTTTAAGAGGCGCTGAAGGTAAGCGAATGGTAATTGGAGACACACATGAAGGGTGTAAAAAAGACTCAGCTGGGCAAATACAGAAGTTTTTTGGAGGGACTGACCCGTGAAAATTTTGAAGCTTCAGACGACGACAACGGCTGCAAATGTAAGGATGGCGGATGCGAGGACCTAAGGACTGCTTTTTGCTGGAAAAAGGATGAAGTGTGCTGCTCAGGTCTCGAGATGCAGGAATTTTACTGAAAAACTGGCTTTTTAAGTAGGAAGAGTCTCGTTGCTTGGAAGAGATTTTTTCCATTTGAATTATTATTTTTTAGTTTAGCATCTTTCAGGAGTTTAACAATTCGTTTATTAAAATTGACTCGGCGCTTTTTAGATCTGGGTCTAAAGGGACTGCTGTGTATAACATTGAGTAGTTTATCAGAGATTTGCAGTATTGGTCTAGGGCTTCAGGTGATTCAAGAGGATTTGAAGATACTAGCTTTTTGCTTGTTAAACCTTTTAAGTCTTCGAATGTTTGGCTGTGACGCGGCTTCACGTTTAGACCTTCAAGACATTTTCCTATTGATGGTTTGAAGTCACTTGGTTTCGCTTCTGGGTCTTTCCAGATGTCGGGGAAATCGTATAAAAACATCCAGAGATTATCTTGAAAACCTGGAAATGTCAGTAAAAATGTGTCGATTAATTTTAGGATTTCGAACTTTTCTTGTAGAGTACCGGATTCTAGGGATTTTAACATCATTGGGAGAAATTCTAAATGAATTCCAGACCAGAAATCTTGAAAATTTGAGAGTTTTAATGAAAAAACTCTTAAAACTAGAGAAAATATCTGTAAACTGAAATCGTTTTCACGGAAATTATGAAAACTTTGGAACATTCTTTTATTTAAAAATCGAAATGAGTCTTGAAAAGTATCTCGAGAGCTGCTAAGTAGAACGAAACAAATAATTTTTAATGATTTTTCTAGATTTTTTCTTTTAATTTCAGAAGTTTTTAGAAAAAGTTTGTCGTAAGTGTTTAAACACTTCCAGACCTGAGCCTTAGGAAAGCAAGAAATGATATCAAACCAATAATCAATACTTTTATTAAACTTGAACGTGAAAGTCAGAAGACTTGCTTTTAAAGTCTCCGACAAGACATGTTTCAAGTTTTCAAACAAATCCGGAAACGAAAACAAAAGACTTGAAAGAAGTTTCGAAACAATTTCCCCATTTTTTTCAATCTTTTCCAAATCTTCTAAAATAGTTTTACAAAGTAACAGGACTGACCGATTTAAAGACTTGGGCTTATCCTTCCAGATCATTTTTAACATGTTCAAAGAAAAAATCAGTTCATTTATGACTATCGCCAGGATTGTGGTTCCTTCGACTTTAACTAGAGGACTTGCTTTTTGTTTTTCCCATCTGATGAGATTGACCCGGATTTTTTCCAGGACACTTTTCATCAACTTTTGCAAAGTTTTCAGATTTGAAGCAGTGGGAAAAGTAATGCTGAGAAGAAGTTGAACGATTTTTAGGTTCCAGACAACAGACTCGTCCCACTTTGACTCTTGAAGACTTTTCATTATTTTTAAAGTCACTTTCCAGATCTCCTGAGTTTTGATCGTGCTGCAGGTTTGCTCTATGCAGGCGAAGACTAACTTTCCTAATACTATTTCATTCATTTTCTTCTGGCTTTGTAAGGAAAATATGTGCTTTATTAATGATAGCGCGTCCATTTTTAGTTTTTGGATTATTTTTTCACAGTTTGTTGAATTGTCCTCGTAGTGCTTTTTCCAGAAGTCTATTAGAATTCCGACGATTTCTAATGAATACTTTTCGCTGATTTCAGAGAAGATCCTGGAGACGTCTTCACTTTTCTTCAAAGCTGTTAAAACCACAAAAAATCTCTCAAAATTCATAAAAATCATACTCTTGACCTTCTGACTCGAGCTATCTCTCAAAGCAACTCTCATCAATGAATGAAAAGTATCAATAATAACAGGATCATCAAATTCACTAATCAAATTACAAAAGCTGATAAACAAAAAACTGAGATAACTGATAGACGATCCCCTAACAGCAGAAACATCTAAATTAAAAAACGAGATACTAAAAATCCTTCCCCAATGCTGTCTAATTGTACTTTCCTTAGCCAAAACTCCTAAAGCTGCCGCATCAGCAAGTTTCGAAGGATGAAAAAAAGGTAATCCAAGTTTAACAAGTGCATAAACAACGGGTATCAAACAATATTCAAGATTTTTTCCAAGATATTTCATAATAGTTTCTCCAAGTTTATCTAAAATTTCCTCATAAAAATTTCCAGGCAATCTACCAACAAGAACCCGAAGCACTTCACAAGCAGAGGCTTGTACTTTAGAATACTCATCAAAAAAGAACTCAGTAGTTGTATTGATATACAAAAAGCACGTCTGCACAAGTACCCAGAAATAATTTTCAATACTTAAACCATGTTCCCAGCTGAGGTCTTTCGCCAAGTCCGACAGTTGTGAGTTGATTGAGTTGTGGATAAGTGCCTGGCTTTGAAGAAGCAAGGAGTTTAAATGAGTGAATGCGTGAAAAATCGGAGAAGAGTCAAAGTTTTTCTTGTAAGTCATCGTTGGGGATTTAGTGCGAAGAGTTGAACTGTGAAGAAGGGTTTTGAGAAGCGGGTCAAATACTGAGCAGGGTGTTTTTATTGACAGGTTCAACCATTCGCGCCCTGCATGGCGCACGGAAGGGTTTTCATCGCTGAGACTTTCAATCATTTTGACTACTATTCGTGTACTTGATGTGATTTTGTAGAGTTTTGTATTGTCTTCACTTGAAGCGAACTGGTAAAATGAAATGAAAGATTTTATGAAAGACTCTCGGTCTTTTGATACTAGTTGAGATAATAAACCTGAAGACCACTGCTCGGGAAATGAGTCGAATAAGTCTAAAAGGGTTTTTTTTAAACGGTCGTCTGAAGGTGTTAAAGAAGACCAAAATATTTGAAAGTCATCTTCGGTTAATGCTTTTTCTTTAAATAATTGAAGAGTTTTCAGGGTTAGGACTAGGTTGGAGGAAGAAAGGACTTTCAAGTATGTCATTATTTCGAGAATTTCTGAATGGTCCTTCATTAAAGTAGAAAGGACAAAAACGTACTTTAAAAGCTCGGCTTCTTGATTGGAGTTTAAAAGTTTTGTCATTCTTTTTCGGCAGTTTTTTAACTTTACTGAAACTTTAGAAGAGTTTCTTGAGGACCTGATGAAATCATCTAGAAAATCTAAAAAAAATGAAAAGTTTTGAGACTTGTGAAGAAAACTTGCAATGGTTTTAACGATTTCAATGCAGTAGTCGTCGTCAAGTCCTAAAAAATTCTGGATGAACCAAATGAAATCCATGCAGAGTGACTGACTTTCTAAGAAGTTTTCATTAAAAAACTGCAAAATTCGTTCCCAGATGACTTTTTTGTACTTTTCAACAATTCTTGTAAATTTTTCAGGGTCTGCTTGAAAGACCTTATCAACAACAGCATATTTCACGAATTCCAAACAAATTTCATCAAAAAAATCATCTCCAATATCCTCAGACTCACAAATTTCTTCTACAATTTTCAAGCAATCTTTCCCAGAACACTTCAACTTTTCAGGAAATTCTAAAATTTCTTGATGATTTTCAGTAAAAATCAAAGAAATAGCTTCTTTCGCGATATTTCTCACGATTTTTCTCTGTGCCTCTGAAACTTCTTCAGGATAAGCCCATTCCCAGAGTCTTCTAATGACGCTATAGTCTTTTCCTCTATAAAGTTTAAATACTCCATGCATGAGTATGACAGTTATCATATCTTTCTCTCTAACCGGGAAGTAATTTTTAATAATATCTAAAGCGAGTCGTCTATTGATGACTTTTTCATCATCAAGAGCCTGAAGCAAGGCGGTGACGATGAGTTCTTCACAGTACTGTCGAGAGGTTCTTTTTTGCATGTAAGTCAATCCGACATTTCTGAATTCAGCACATTTTAAAATGAACCTCCAGACAGAATAATGAAGCTGAGGCTTGTTTTCAATGGAGTCAAGCAAGTCCATCACTCGAAGAAGGGTCTCTTGCTTGTCCCCTGCCCCTGTCAGTAGAGATGAAACGATTCCTGTTGTTAGAAGGGAAAGGTCTGGGTTTTTTATGTAGTGCTGCTGGATTATTGACAGATATAAAGACTTGTTCTCCGAACTGCAGTACTGGAAATGAGGAAAAAGACCTGAGGAAAGAGTTAATATGTCTTCTGTTGTGCTTTGCGTTAGGATTGCGTTGTAAAGGTTTAGGGTTTCTTTGTGGATACCTCCGGGTAAGGATGGGTTTAAACATTGTGATAAACGTTTTGAGGTTGGGATTAGAATGTCTTCGGAAAGCTTGGAATTGTATTTTTCGCATATTGATTTCAAACTTGAGAGCCACTTTAAGAGGTCGCTCCATTCCCATTGTTTGTGGTTTTTTTCGAAGGATGATAGACGGTGGTGAAGCTTTGCTTTGTAATCAGGGTCCATGGTTTATGTATAAATGGAAAGGTTTTGTATACCTAAAAGATTTAAGATAAAGTGAAAAAAGAAATTTATGAAAGAGATTGTTTTGATAAATTATCCCCTTGTCAAAAAAATCAAAATTGATTATTAGATTAAAGAGATTCTCAAAAAATTTTGTTTATCTACTGCTATTCTTTGCATATAAAACGAAATGGCCTTTAGGTTATGATTTTCATTCCAGTAAATAATTCTAATATAATCAAATTGTAAATAGAAGGGAAAGAACTGATATAAATCAAAGTGATAATGGTCTGAATATAAAGATGAAAAACTATGATGCTCTATCAATAAATCAAAATACTCTTGAATTCAACAACCAAGAAACAGATTATATGCAAGTAAATAAAGGATATCATAAAATTGACGAAAATATTTCAAATTTAGAAAAAGAACTCAAAGAATTTTCTATTAAAACTTCTATTTTAAATAAAGCTAATCTAGAAGAGCTTTCAATTGATACTCTAGATTCTGAATCGAACCTTTACAAACTTGCGACATCCTACACTGAAAAAGGTGACTATGATCAGGCCTATGAATATTACTTAAAATGTTTTCACAGTCAACAGAAAGCTATTCACTCTCAACTCATTCACTTGGAAAAAGCTTTTAAAAGCCTTGCAATCATCTTCGAAAAATCAGAAAATTTACCAAAGGCCAAAGATTGTTACCTTAAGTGCCTTTCAATCCAGGAAGAATTTCTTCCAATTAATTACCAAGAATTAGCTTCGATTTTCATGAGTCTTGGTATTATTCACTTTAATATGAAAGATCCTTTAATAGCCAAAGATTATTATTTTAAATGTCTTGAAATTCAGCAGAAGCATTTTCCTGAAAATTTTTTGGAAATCGCAAAGGTTTTTATGAAACTTGGAGAAATATTTTCAGGATGGTGCCAAACAACTTCTGCTGAAAATTATTACCTTAAATATTTTTCAGTTTTAAAAGAAAATTTAAGTTCTGATCACCCTGATTTAGCAGTAGGTTATTTGAATATTGGGAATTTTTACTTTAAACATAGATTTGATGAACAAGCTGAAGAATTCTATTTGAAATTTCTTGAACTTGGACAAAAAATTTTCCCTAGTAATCATCCATCGATTGCAACCGTTTGCATGAATCTCGGAGAAATTTACTTAGTAAGCCCAGAAAATGAAAAAGCTGGATATTATTTAATTAGAAGTCTCGAAATAAGACAAGAAATTATGGAACAAACAGATCTAAATCTAGCAAATACCTTTAGTAGTGTTGGAACTTTTTATTTAAACAAAGGAGATAATTGTAATGCTGAAGCACACTACATTAAAAGCTACGAAATTTTAAATCAAGTTTTCCCTCAGAATCATTCAAAGATTGCTACAGCAAACTTAAACCTGGGCAATGTTTACCTCAATAGAAAAGATTACGATAAAGCTGAAATATTTTACTTGAAGTATTTGGAAATTCATCCTGAGGTCACAACTGAACTCCGCATTGAAAGATCAACTTTATTAATGAATCTTGGAACTGTTTATTTTGGAAAGGAAAAAATAGATAAGGCTGAGTATTATTACTCCATGTGTCTTGATCTTCAACTAAAATATCTTCCTTATTATTGTGATGATGTAGCAAAAACCTATATGAAACTTGGAGATGTTTTTTTAATGAAGGGAGATGAGAGTAAAGCTGATAGTTTTTATTTGATGTATCTGAAATCCACACAGGATAATTATGATGATGATCATCCGGTTAAAGCAGAAGGACTATTTAATGTTGGGAACTATTATTTCAAGAAAAATGATCTTGATAATGCAGAGAAATATTTTTTACAATACATCCAGATGGAGGAAAACCTAATTCATTGTAATGTTCAAAAGATGGATACTGAAGATTATAAAAATTCAAAGAAAATAGGAAATTTTTTAAATCTAGAGATTGCTCTTATGAATCTAGGAAATATTTACCTTATTAGAGAAGAAATATCTAAAGCTGAACTGTATTTGTTAAAGTATATAGAAATTAGATTGAAAAATATTCCTCAAAATGATATCAAATTTGCTAATGCATGTAATGAACTGGGAACTCTTTATTTGAAAAAAAGAGATTTTGAAAAAGCTAAGGACTTTCATATCAAAGCTCTTTCGGTACTTCAATCAAATTCATATAATGATCATTTAGAATTCATCAAAACATTCAGAAGTCTTGGAGATGTTTATAAGGAAACAAAAGATCATGAACTAGCCAAAAATAACTATTTAAAATGTCTTGAACTTCAACAAGATATAAGTAATTACAATCAACTTGATATAAGCGTAACATTCATGAATCTTGGAGATATTTGTTTTGAAACTGAGGATTTTGTTCTAGCTGAAGAATACTACTTCAAAAGTCTCTCTATTCAAAAACAATTTCCAAGTGAAAATCACCAAGACTTCTTTAAAATTTATTTGAATCTTGGAAATATTTCTTCAATTAAAGGAGATTTGGTAAAAGCGGAACATTTTTATTTAAAATCACTTACTATACAAGTGCAGTCTATAGCTCATGAATATCCTATGATTTCATCAACACTTCAGAAATACTTAGATGAAAAGAAAAAGAATGATTTTAAAACAGTTTATATGAAAACTATTATTCACAAGTATAGGTAATTCTTAAACCATAAATTTATTTACTTAAATAGTTTTAACTTGAATAAACTTATGATAAATAATGTTTCTTATCTATGAGTGCAATGTTATTTAAACTTTATTCATCTACTCACTAAAGAGTAGACTATATTAAAACTTAAATGATTTGTTATTGTCCAATATTCCTCAACAAAACTTCATTTTTATGTAATAATTTCATCTAGATGTACTATGTATTTTAAATATTTTTCCATTTATGGCAAGAGCATCAACTTGAATAAATGAACCTTAAGATAATAATCTTGGGATAAAACTGTATCAATTTATACAAGAGATAAATAATTACTATTTTTTATGTTTTATTATTCATTTTCTATTGATTAATACACATAAAATTCAAAAAATTTGATTATTGATATTTATAAATAATTTACTTTAACTATACTACACTTACCTTAAATTGAAGTTTCATCAATCTTTGAAATAATCAACAACAGTTTTTCCAAATCACCATTAATTAATAATACTTATCCCCAAGTTCTAAAGTTTTCAAGAACTCTTCTTCACTAAATGCAAGTAGCCTAGCTCCTTCCAAATGCATTTTCTGTCTTTTTAAAATATCAATCAACTTGAGTTGCTTTTTATAAGCCGTTAAAATTTCATTTTTCTGCCTTTCAAGTCTTTTATTATCCTGTGTGAGTCTTTCAACTTCCCTTTTACTCCTTTCATTAACATCTCCCTCATTACTTTTAAGTTCCTTGATCTGAACTTTATACCTTTCCACTTCTTCAATAAGACGATTAAGTCTAACATCCCTACTACTTGCATCTTTGACAGCTTTTTTTTCAACATTTCTAAGAGATTCTAATTCCTTAATAAGTTCCGCATTATTTTTTTCAAGTAAATTATTCTTTTGAACAGCTTCATTGAACTGTTTCTTGATTTTTTCAAAGTTTTGCGACATGAGCTGGAGTTGTTGTGAATGTTTTTTTGTATCTTCACTGGCTTGACTATTGAAATTCTTCAAGTTTTCAATGGTCTGTGCCTGGTCGTTAATGGTTGACATTGACTCATTGAGCTCTTCTTGCAAGGCTTGTATCCGGGCTTTCTGGAACTTGATGATTGACTGGAGTTCATTGATCTGACTGATAAGTTCAGCACGAGTATCAGAATATTCTCCATATTCAGCTAAATCTGCTTGTTTATCTTCATTAAAATCTTCTTTATCTTCACTTTCTCCATGGTCTTCAGGGTTTTCTTCTTCGAGGTAGTCCTCAGGGTGTAAATCCAGATGATTTGATGAGTTAATCACATTAGCAGCTGAGGAAAACTGCATTTCAAGGGCTTCGTTCAGTTTTCTTAGCTCTTCTTCCTTGCTTAAAAGGAAATCCCGGCGAGATTGCGACATTTATTTGAACGTGAGATAAAATATGCTTAGTATTTAACTAATTAGACATCTCAACTACTCGCTGAGGTTCCACAAAGAATTGTCTTGGTCGTATTCTTCAAGAAGTTCTTCGCCACTGTCGTCTTTTGTGGCTAAGAACTTTATTGTTCCGAGTGACGCGATTACTATCACTTCCAGGGCCTGATTGAGAATTACTGAAAATATTCCTTCACTTATTTCAGTCACTAGACCGGATCGAGACATCGGCTCCAGGATTTCTTCGAATAAGGCTTCTCCTTCTTCTAAATCTTCTACCACTGAAACCACTGCTTGAGTCGTGTTTCCCATTTATTTTTATTAGTTGGTTTAGGTGGGGCTAACCGTGGCCTTTCGCATTTAGAATTTGAGCTATGAGAGAAATTTATAAATGTTTATCAAAGATAATGAATCCATATCGAAAAGTGAAAACTGTAAATATTCTCAATCTAAATTAAATAATTAATTTACCATCAATCCCCTGAATAAAATCTCATAAATTAATCAATCAAATCCCTTAAAACAATTCAGAAACCCCACTAACCTATTACCAATCTAAAAACCTGAAAATTTCAAAAATCTTCAAATCCCTAAATTTCCAAATAAGAAATCAATGACCCAGACCAAATATTAAAAAAAATGCAATCAGTAAAAATCCTTCGAATCATCCTCATTCTAATAAATGTATAAATACTTGCTAGTAATCAAGTGTCTGGTAATGTCATATGATCTAATCCTCGAATTCAATTCTTACCAACCCAAACAAGATCTATTCAACTTGCTTCCCCAGCCACTTCAGTCTACTCTCATCCTAAAAGAGTCAAACTTACAAAAGTCCTCATCACTGCTAAAAGTGAGTTCTGAATCAGAACTACCTTTCAACTTCAACACTTCCTTATTCCGGGTCTACAAAGATAACCTAATCGAGCAAAAATCTCTGAGATTTCTCTCAGATGTCAACGGCGTCAAAACAACAGAAGTAGTCGATGTTGAGTCATTTTGGGAAGAAGGGTCTAAAGGCCAGGGTGTTAAAATCGCGATATTAGACTCAGGCTTCAGTTCAAAAGACGAAAAATTTATAAAAATCTCCGAATGCGTCGATTTCACAGACGAAGGAACATGTGAGGACCAGACAGGCCACGGCACAGCCGTGGCTTCAATAATCGGAAGTTTAAACGAAGACTGCCCAGGTCTCGCCCCTCATTCAGAGATCCACTCCTTAAAAGTATTCAACAAGGGACAAGAATCAAAAACTTCCTGGTTTCTGGAAGCTTTTGAATACGTGATTCAAAAAGGGATAAAAATCGTGAACTTGTCAAGTGGAGGAATAAATTACTTAGATGAACCTTTCGTGACAAAGATAAAATATTTAGTCAGTCAAGGAGTAGTCGTTGTGAGTGCCGCAGGGAATGACGGACCTGGACTGGGCACTTTGAGTAACCCTGGAGACCAGGCCGAGGTCATTGGAGTTGGCGGACTTGATGAAACTGGAGTCAGAGTCGCGGAATTCAGCAGTCGTGGACCGACTTTATGGGAAATCAACGACGGAATGGGAAGATTCAAACCTGACCTGGTCACTTTTTCAACAAATATAAAAGTCTTCTATAAAGGAGAGTGCATTAGCAAGACAGGAACTTCTATCGCTACTCCTATTGTCAGTGCTGCTGTCGCCTTATTACAGCCTAATAAATTCACTCCTGGAGCTATCAAAATCGCATTGCTTAGAACTGCTGATCGACTTGATGGTGAATCGATTTTTGACCAGGGTGCTGGGAAAATGAACTTGGAAGCTGCGAGGATTGCTTTGAATGTCACGAGTTTTAATGAAATTCAAACTTTTCCTGAAGATTTTGATAATACTTTGAAGTATTTTTACCCTTTTAATCTTCAGCCGGTTTATATGGAAAGTCCTCCAATTGTGCTGAATTTTTCAGTTTTTCATTCGAGTCAAGCTGAAGAAAGACTTGAAGTCCTTCCAATTAAACAAGGTCGTAATCTGAAGGTCACGACTGAAGTAAGAAATTTCGAAGCTTACACTGCAAGTCTTTCAGTTTTTATATACGCGAAGGAATCATTTGACGAAGAAGATTTCGAGATTTCTATCAAATCTGGAAAATTAAGGACAAGCATTAACTTTAAAATTAAAGGCGGAAGAAAACCTGCAAAAAACAAAAGAATTCTTTGGGATTTAAGTCATAATGCAAAGTTTCCTGAATCTGGAGCGGTTATCAGAGATGAACTGGAAGGATTGTATCTGCTTGACTGGAGAGGGGACCATCCTTTCACAAACCACCTTGAATTATACGAGCTTCTTGTAAAAAAGGGATATATTGTCGATTTTTTACTTTCTGACTTCTCAGGAGTCCGAGGCGAGCTTTACTCTTCATATTTGATAATCGATCCAGAAAAGGACTTCACCGACTACCAAATAAAAAAAATCCAATACGACCTAGAAAAAAACCATGTAAACCTCATGATCTTCGCCGACTGGTCAGATGAAAAAACTCTTCAATCAGAGCTGAAAAAGTCGAATTTTCAATCAGGAGTTGCAGGTTGCAACATCCTATCCTTAAACAAGCTGCTTTCACCTTACTTCATCGAGTTAAGCACTTCAAAGAGTTTTTCTGATACAGGTCGAGTGAACTCTGATAAGTTTTCAGTAATTTTTAATCAGTTCGCACAAGGCAGTGAGTTAACACGTTTTCCCGCAGGAGGCTTTTTAGTAACTCAAGTTTTTCAAGACCCGAAACTCGCGAAGTTCAGAGATGTGGCCGTTGTGGGCCTGGCTTCTTGGAAGAACTTTGGAATTGGAATCTCAGGTGATTCAAGTTGTTTAGATGGAAGCAGCGTGAGATATGATTGTTTGTGGATTGTGGTTAACTTTTTAGAGTTCTTTCAAAACAGAAAAAGCAACTGGGAGAATTATTTACTGCCTTATGATTATGATATTCATGTTGAAGAAGAAGTTGAAGAAGTTTCACTTAACTTAAGTGAAACTTCGGCTGAAAGGATGAAACATCTTATGGGCGATGTTCATGTTCAGCAGGAAGTTGATGATTTTGAACCTGAAAGTCATGTTTTTAGCTTGAAGAAAATTAGGGTTTGGGGACCTTTGAGAGAAATTGAACCGGTGGATATTGTTGGAGTTGTTTATATTGCAACGATATTGATATTTGCTTTGTTGTTTTTGATTTTGTTTTATGCCAGGTCGAGGACTAAGCCTTCAGTCAAAATGAGACCTTTAGCGATTCACTCTGAGAACTCGTTTAGACTATTTTAAATAAATTGATTTTAATGATCTTTAGACTGTTTAAAAATACAGTTTTTTGAGAGTTTTGGGTATTTTTGGATGAATTGAAATTTCTGATAGGTTTGAATATTTTAACTAAATTGCAATTTACTGTTGTTTAGACTATTTTTTGCTAAAATTACATTTTTCTGATTGCGCCAAGTCGAATTTTTCCAGCGAAGTTTTCATCTGAGATAATGTATGAGTCCCCAAGTCCCCCGGAAGTAAAATTTTCACGGCACTTAACACATCATCCGCTCTTAACACCTTCCGACCTGCAACTTCCATCATCTGCCGAGCCTCAAGTGAAATCCTCTCTAAAAAATCATGCACAAAAGAGTCCAAAACACGCATGGATTGTTTATCAATTTTCGCTGAAGGCGCGATTTGCATTTTGACCCTTGAGATATGAACTGAGAAGTCCAAGTTCCTAGTCCTCTTTTTCGTAACTCCAAGTATAGGACTTTCTATTTCTTCAAGGACATCATCAGAGTCAGAACTTTCTGAAAGATTGAAATCTTCAAGCTTTTCCCGCTCTTCTAAATTTTTCTGCTCTTCTAAATTTTTCTGCTCTTCTAAATTTTTTCGCTCTTCTAAATTTTTCTCCTCTTCAGACTGTTTCTCTTTAAACTTCGGAATTTTTTGAGATTTTGGGTCGGGCTTGACTTGCAGTTGAACTGGCTTTTTTTTGTTATTCATTTTTTTTATTATGGGGGGTTAGACTAATTATTTACTGGTTCAGACTGTCTTTGAGGTTTTTATTCAACTGAGGTGGAAGGAGCATGTTTAAAGCTGCTTGGATGTCGCATTTTTTTATAACCCGACGACCTGAAAACTCTGCAAAAATTTGAGATTCAATTGAAACTTTTCTGATCAGGTCATTTAAAATTGCCTGAAAAATTCTTGAAATTTCATCTTGTACTTCAATTTTCGGGTTAAGTGCTTTGTAAGCATTTTTAACACGATGATTGAAAGGAACAAGTAAATCTTGAGAGTCTTCGACACAAGAGTCCTCATCAGAGAATCCTGAACGATTCTTATTTTTCTTCTTATTCATGTTTAATAAGACCCCCAAAGTGAATCCAACAATTAACTAATCTACTCGTTTATCAAAAGTAGCTTTTTTCTTCCAAACCATTCCTATTCTTTTCTAAGTAAATCTTACAGCAGCGAAGATTCCTGAAACTCTTTGAATAGCGTTTTTAATTTCAAGGTCAGTGACAACAATAGGTTCATCTTTAATCTCTTGGATAGGGCAGGCGTCTTGACTGACCCAAGGATGTCTGACGATCTCAAAAGCGCGAATTCTGCTGTTCGGGTCCTTGTCCAGCATTTTCGCGATTAAGTCCTTGAGAGATTCTTCAACTTCTTGTGTATCAGGAAAGACAAGCGTGAAATTTCTGATAGTCTCGAATAACTGATAAGGACTATTACATTCAAAAGGCATCTTTCCATACAAAATCACATAAAAAGTGATTCCAAGAGCCCAAACGTCGCAAGGTTTCGGGTCAAAGTCATCAGAGTCGCCACAACACTCAGGAGGGTAGAACTGTTCAGTGCCTAAAGTCCTTCTTGACATATGAGCATCGTAAGAAATGTGTGATTGGCCGAAGTCAGCGAGTTTCACTGTCAAATCATCTGAAAGTAAAAGATTCTGAGGCTTTATATCTCTATGGGCAATGTTGTGATAGTGAAGGTAGTAAAGACCACTTATCGACCCTCGAAAGATCTCAGTTATTACTTTTTTTTCAATCTTAGAAGAAGTCCAAGGGAAGTAAAAGGCTAGCAAGTCCTCGTCCCACTCCATGACCGGACCTTTTTCGCAGTAGTCCATGATTATGTAAAACTTGTCGCTTGAGTCTTCGTAGATCACGTCTTTCAACCCGATGATGTTCTGATGGTTCAGCTTTTTCATTATCGCGATTTCTCGGTAAAAGTCAGTCAAAGCACTTGTCAGGATCAACTCGCCTGAATCGGTCTCGATGAAGTCTTTTTTGTTGCTCAGGAAGGACTTTGTGAAGATTTTCGCTGCGAAGCGATGGTCTTCTAATGCTAGAAGTTTTACCTTTGCACTGGAACCTCGGCCTAGGGTTTTTATTTGTTTGTATTCGTTTAAATGAGTTTGACCTTTGCTGTCTTTTTTTACTAGTCCTTCTGTTGGTTGTAGTTCTTCGTATGCGACTTGTTTTCGCTCTTCTCTTGAGGAATTTAGGTCGAATGATTGGGTGTTTGGAGGAAGGTGAGATTCTATTGTGGCCAGTCCATCCATCCCTCCAGATCCCTCCACATCCTCCTTCCTCTCTTCAATCCTCCCTTCAACATCATCAGCCTCATTCCTTCCAATTTTCTCAAATTCCATGAAAGTATTAAAACTCTAACTATTCTTTTAGATTTCATCAAAATAATCATTGAGCGCTCTCTGCACAAAGTCCCTATTCTCCAAAGTTGCCAAGACCTTTTCCCTCGCTTCCAAAGGCGAAAGTTCAGAGGCGATTTCATCAGCGATGTCCTGCAAGACTTTGAAAAAATTGACCTGATTCCTTAAAATCTGCTTCAATTGACTTCTATAAAGCACAGCAAAATACTTGCGAATAGGCAACTCAGTCCTCAACAGTTCCAAGTCTTCTTCAAGCGTCGTCTGTAAAGAACTTTGCGCTTCATTTAAAAGCGTGATTGCCTTTTGAATGATTTTCGCCTCCAACTCAGGTAAAGAAGGTTTAAAAAATGAATCATTCGGGTAACTTTTATTCCACCAAAGCTTTCGAAGAGTTCTAAGCAGAGAAGTGCAAAGAACCTTTTCCTTAAGTTTAAATCGAATTTTTAATTCAGGTTCAAAGTCAGAAATAGCGACTCTCTTGGCATATTCAGGATTTTCCAGCAAGTCCTTAAATGCAGTTTTCAAGATAAAGAAGTTGAAATGGTTCTGTTTAAGTGAAAATCCATAAACACTAAGAAGTTGTCTATTCGAATTCCTGCCATAGCTCATATAAACCTCAGCCCCTTTTTCATATCTTTCAGTAGCTCCAGCCATGAGTCTCATTTCCTTTTCAGGGCTTTCAGTTAAATCTATTCCAGGTGGTCGATAAGTCCTTCTTCTCTTCAAGTCCGCAAGTTCATCTTCATCAATTTTAACTGCACGATCACGAAGCATGTTAAAAACTTCATCAGTGAAGCCTCCATTCAAGTAATAAGAAAGAACAACAAGAGCTTCTTGGCTAAGTTCAGTGCTTTGAGTGACTTCATAGATCCTTGCATCATGGTCTTCCTCATCAACGATCCCTCCATATCTCTTCGTCGAGTCAGCGACTTCTCCTTTGTTCAAGTAAATATAATAACTCTGCACATTATCATGATTCAAAAGTTCTCCCACCGGGAAAAATGTGGTAAAAGGCGCGAATTTCCCAAAAGTCCTCGTTCCAATAAGCCTGACTGCCCAAGTGAACTGTTCCAAACTCAACAATTCAGCAGGGATCTTCTCAGGGTGCTTTAAAAACACTTCTCTCCATTTCCCCCACTGCTCCTGATGCATTTCCCAGGATTTTTCAGTGTCGAATATCAAGTCCGGGTCTTGCAGCTCCAGAAGTTCTTCTTTTGACCAGTCCTGCAAGTTGCTCGGTTCTTTCGGCTGATACGCGATGAAAGGGCCGATGTCTGAAGCAGGGCCTTTCGCTTTTTCAGATAAGATGAAAGACGCGAGGACCACGTCGTCGTTCATGTCTTCGAAAGTACCGAAAAAGTCCTTGTTTGACTCGAAGATTGGACGTAAGTCGCTTTGGAAAGCGAGTCGGGTGGTGACTAAAGAGTCGTTCGGGGCTGTCACGATCGCTTCTCCTGCCTCGATCACGTCTGTGGCCATTGAGCCGATGTAACCTGGAGGGAACTGCACGGGGTAAACGATTTTAGGCCATTTTATACCTTTGCTCGATGCCCAGTCGTACATCGCCTGCACGTCTGGAGGCACTGGAAGAACCTCGGCTCCGGGAAATGGTTGGTACATTATTTGGAATCATTCAATGGAAGGTTTGGAAGAGGTTGGAATGGAAGATGGTCTTTTGGGGTCTTTAGGTGTTGGGATTTTTTTATTGGGAAGGAAAATTTTTGGATTCTAAATGATTTGGTTTGAATGGGTTTAAAGCTGGTGAGGTTGGAATGAATAGAAAATTTTAAGAATTTTTTATGAAGGAATTGTTGTTAATTCTCGAATAACCATCTCACTAAATCAAAACTTCAATCAAAGAAAAACTCTAAAATTTTCTCAGAATCATTTAAAATAATACCAATCATTTTTTTTTCGAGTCTTTTTCTAAGACCTGCCAGATTCCACCTCTTCTCATCCTTTTTGCCGTCCTCTTGTAAGTCCTGAAGAGTTAAATTTAAACGAATCATTGAAATTAAGCCATAGAAATTTTAAAAACATATAAAAAATGTCTGCAAGGTACTCTACAGACTCACTGAACCTAGCCTTACTCGAGAAAAGGCGTGCAAGTCTTCAAACAGAAAAAACAACGTCGAATCTCGAAGAACTATTCAAGAACCCGGGTTGTTTCACTTACGTCTCAGAGCTAAAAAAAGCGATTTTTCACATCGAAAGGCACTGCCCGAAAGAAGTTTCCACTCCTTTCAAAGGCACCTGCCTCGAGCTGTCAAAGAACGGGAAGTACCTGGTCTTCGGGACCATGGAAGGAAGAATCGCATTAGTCGACAAGGACTCAAAAGAAATCGTTCACGAGTTCATGCAAGACGGAGGCAGCATTTTTGCCATTCTCATTTACCAAAGCGACAAATTCATTCTAGTAGCTGGAAAAGACGGGAAAATCCGCAAGTTCATGTTTAACACCTTCGAACTCAACCGAGTTTTCGATATTCATGAAAAAGAAATTAATGCTCTTGCCTTGAGTATTGATGAAAAAATCATTTTTAGTGCGAGTGACGATGGAAATGTGAGAGCTTCAGAGGACTTGACAGATGTTTCAAGAGTTCTTTACGCGCATGAAAAAGCTGCTTTGAGCCTTGATCGCAGTTTAAATGGGGAGCTGTTGGTTTCAGGAGGTTCTGATAAGCAGATTATTATTTTTAACTTGGTATTGGGAAGAGTGCAACATGTTCTTAGTGAGTTTAACTCAGGGGTATGGTCTGTCAAGTTTAGCAGAAATTTGAAGTACTTGGCTGCTGGCGATGCCAATGCAAGTATTAAGGTTTGGAAGTTTGGAGACTGGGAACAAAGCAAGAGCTATGTTGGACATACTAAAAGAATCTCACGGCTGGAGTTTAATAGTGCTGAGACTACTTTGTTTTCTAGTAGTAATGATTGCACATTAAGAATGTGGAGCCTTGACCTTGATAAGAATGAGTTGATTCTTAGCGGACATACTGACTGGGTTAAGGACTTTAAGATTAGTCCTGATGAGAAGTTCATCTTTTCCATTGCTGAAAATTATAAAATAATCGTCTGGTACGTCCCACGCTTTGACACTTCATTTCGCGTGAAAGGTCACAAAAGTCGTATTCTTCAATCCTGTTACGCAAAACAGTCTAAACTGACTCCAGAGTTTCTCTTCACATCAGACCAAAGAGAAATCAAGGTCTGGGAAATGGAAGGCAAGACAGTATACAAGACCTTAGTAAACGATCATGAAGTCACCTCGATATGTGTCTGTCCTTCAGACTCAACCCTAATCGCTGCTTACAGCAACAAGGAAGTAATGTTCTGGAGCATTGACGACGAGACAGCTGAACCAAAGCTAACCCACCCGTCGCTTGTCAGGGCAATGATGGTCAGTCCCGACTCCAAGTTCCTGGCAATTGGAGACGCTAACTTTCGAGTAACCATTTATAATAAAAGAAGCTTAGAAGCCCTGGGGGTCTTTCGAAGACACAGCAGCATCGTCACCACCTTCGCCTTCAGCAAACCCTTTGACGGTGATTGCGAGATGATGTTTTCAGCAGGGGCTGACGGGCTGATCTTTATGTACACTCTTAAATTCAGGGAATCTTCTAAGATCGGCGCACATATGGGAACCGTCACTGCTCTTTGTGTGTCAAGAAACAATGAATTACTTGTTTCTGGAGATGAACTCGGCACTTTTAAGATCTGGAATATTTTAAAGGTCACTTGCATTAAAACTGTTGAAAAACATGTTGATAGGATCACAGGTATTTACTTTAACGAGAACTCGAAGTACTTCTGGATTAGCTCTATGGATAGTAGTATTTCTTTATGGAATTCTACTAGTTTCTCTGAAGTGACTCATCTTTGCACGAAGTACCCGATTTCAAGCTTTTCGATCACTGCTGGAGAGACTCATATTTTAATAGCTGAAAATGACGAGGTTTACTTTTTGCCGAATATTTTGAATGGAAAACAGTTTTTTATCTATGGACCAGGCAGAGAGTACTACTCGTTCATGAGGTACTTGATGAGAATCTGTGAAGGCAACGAGCAGGCCCACGACCCTGACATGGACAAATGGATAATCTCTCCTTTTGAATTCAACGCGTTGCACCTTTACTCTTATTTCAACCTTCCTCAGCATCTTCGAGCAGCGATGAGCAGTTCAAGTCCTTTTTTCAGTTCCAAGTCAGGTTTCAGTCCGATTCAAATCGCGATTGACAGGAACTTCCGAGACTGCATCAACGAAATCATTAAAAGTATTCGACTCAAGGTGCAAGAAGACCCTTACATGGTCGGGTTTTTAGAGGACCACATCGTCAAGTTAAACGAGTTGGGCTTCAGAGGACTTGACGAGTTTTACGAGTCGATTCTTTTCAGAGCTAGTGACAAACTTCTGCCGAAGTTTGTAAGTCCAAGCGCGTCTTTACCTGTTTTGATTCATTCTCGAAGTCTTGGACCTCAGACGAAGGACTTTTTTCCTCCTCATTATGTGGCTAGTGAAGGCCTTCCTGTGCATTTTTTGCAAAGTGCTTTGAAAGTTGATTCAATTATTGGGTCTGAAAATTCTATTCAGTTCTTGGAAAGTCTGGTGAATAGTCCTAATAGCAGTATTTTTACAACTCAGTTCGTGAAAGACTTCGTGCTTCATAAGTGGAAGTATGTCAAATGGCTGCTTATTCCTCAGGCGATTCTTTATTTCTTTTATATGATCATGCTTTCTTATTACCTTATCAGGTATGAAGGTGAAAAAGCTCCTTCGGTTGTTGTGAATATCTTGGAAGTCAATGTTTTGCTTATTTTGTATGAAATCTTTCAGATGTTTTTAACGAAGTCGCTTTACTTTTATGATATTTGGAATTATATTGATATGGCAAGATCTGCAACTTGTTTCATTTATTGCATTTTTTCTCTGATTGACTTTGATGACCAGATCACGAAACAGTTGCTGGTCAGTGTGACGTTCTTGTCAATGATGAGAGGTATCAGTTATTTCAGGCTTTTTGATGAAACTCGATACATGATCAACTTGCTGAACGAGGTCTTTAAGGACATGACTTCATTTTTAATCCTGTTGTTTTACTCGACTTTTTCATTTGCTTTGATTTACTTTATAATGGTGAACAACTTGAAGTCCAATGCGCATGAAGACTCGAAAGTCTTTTCCAGTTATATCGCGACCTCTTATTTGCTGAACTTAGGCGATTTTGATACTGATAATTATGGACTATTTGAATGGATCATCTTTTTCTTTGCTTCAGTCATCAACCCGCTGATCATGCTGAACTTGCTTATTTCGATTATGGGAGATACCTATGGTCGGGTGAAAGAAGAAAAGGAAATCGCTGACATGAAAGAACTCACTCAAATGGTCATTGAAGGAGAGTATCTTCTGTTTTGCAAGAGAAAACAAGGCAAAAAGACCTATATGCAGATATGTGAATTGGAACAAGTAGCTTCTGAACCTACTTCACATATTCAGAGAATCGGGAAACTTAAAAAAAGACTTAAAGGAATTCAAAACGTTTTCACTGAAAAACATGAAGAGAATAAAATTGAGTTGAAACATTCAATGGACGGAATTAGTACCAAGTTAGATGAAATGACTACTTTGGTTGAGCAGATAAACGTTAACCATGGAGAGGAGTAATAGGTAGTAATATAATTCAAACATGGGTTATCATAGATGAAATTCCAGGAAAGATCTAAAATTATTTAAGAGAAGGAACTTCTAATGGAGTTTCAAATTTATTCCTTCTAAAAGTATTACCAGTGCCAGATAGTAATGGAAAAAAAAACTCCTCATTTGAAATTTGACTCCATTCTAAAAAAATCCTTCTTATCCTCTAAACCTTCAAATAACTAGCAAAAACTGGTGAAATTCTCCTCTTAACTAAACCAAATCCATTCTTTCATTTCATCCCAGTCAAATTTCTCTTATAATTCGATTAATATGAATCACAAACCCTATCTTTACAAAGACGACATCTGGATGGTGCCATGTCTAGTCCACCGAGACTCGAACGAGTACGACCCTCTCTACAAGCCTTACAAAAACGACATCCTCGAAGAAAAGCTTCAAATTCGTCAGACTTGGCTTTCATTCGAAGATGACGAGTTGAGGAAAATAGTGAAAGACCAAGGAGCGAAGAACTGGATTAACATTGCCAAGATTTTAAACGAAAAAGTCCATAACGGCCTTCCGATGAGGCAGGGAAAGCAGTGCAGGGAGAGGTGGTACAATCATCTTTCACCAGAATTAAGGAAGGAGAAGTGGGAAAGTACTGAGGACATTACTATTATTGAAAAACATCTGGAACTTGGAAATCGCTGGAGTGAAATCGCTTCGAATTTGAAAGGAAGGACTGAAAATCAAGTAAAAAATCGATATAAAAGTCTTTTGAGAAAAGCTAAGGCTATGACCAGTGATGGAACTATTGAGGCTTTGCTTAGTAAACTTAGAGGGGAAAATAATGAACAGTTCGCTGTGCCCAAGGTTGTTAATGAAGCTATGAAGTTCTTCCCTCATATGATTTTTAATGTACCGACTAGTTTTGATAGCAGTTTGACTGCACCTATCAAGGAAGAAACGCCCAAGTTTTATCATACATAGAAGGTAAGCTAAGATTTTATATCAATTTAGGTTTTTGGGTGTTGAATTTAGTCATTTATTTTAATGAAATTTTATAGAGAAAGAGATAATGCTTTATTGGTAAAGTAGGTTTAAGTTATTCTGTTTCGAGGAATCTAAATATTAGTATTTACTTCTGTGGAAATTTTTGATTTTAAACTTTTTCAGTCTACTGAAGCTATTTTTCTCGAAATAAAATTCAAATTCTTTCAAATTTATCACAGAGATCCTTAGTTGAATATAAATATAAAATATATTGTTAGAAAATCCTTATTATTATCTTAAAAAATATGTTTACATCTAAAGAATACCATCAATAAATCTAAAATTCAACTAATAACTAACTCAATATATATATTTTCGAGCATACTCCAAATTAATTTCAACAAGTATAGAAACCATCATAAAACTCTTTCCTTTATCCCTTAAAAAGCAAGCAACAGAGCAATTTTCATTCCTGACAGTAAAACTAAACCCATCTCCTTCATTCCCATTGCTTTCAACAAAAACAAGAGCAACAGCTGAAGATCCCCATAAAAAGAGTCTTCCTTGTTCATCAAAAATAGTAAAACTCAAGCAAGCAACATTATCAATTTTTTCAGAAAAAGCCAAAGTTTTCCATTCTAAAACTAATTTTTCTTTAGGAATTCGAATTTTCAAGTCTTCAATCAAAGCTCTTCCAATTGAGACCTCCTGTGTGAGATCAAAAACTCTAACCGAGTGACTTGCAAGGGTTGAGTTAATGCTTGTTAAGTCCAACTGAAGGTTGTAGTTAATAAGGCCAAGATTTCGGTTGTTCCCGTTGAAGATCTTTGAAAGTGAGTAAGAAGTGATTCTTTTATAGATCTCTGAATAAGAGAGTATCCAATATTGTGTGTAAGAATCATCTGCTAAGATTATTTCAAGTCCATTTTCATTGCTTAGTAGTTTAATTTTCCCTTCTTTCATTAAAGTTTTGTTTCTAGCTTCGAACTCTGTTGTTTTTCCATAAAGGTTAAGAACCAAGTTCCCAATATTCTCATTCGGGGTGTCAAGGTCGACCTTTATTATCAAAGACTGGTCAAGAAAAGTAATATTTTTTAAATTCACTTTTTTTATTTGTCTTCCTTTTTTCAAAGAAAACTTAAAATTCGCTTTTTTCATCGCTTCAAAAAACTTATGAGCTGTGATAGGCTTGCAAAAGGAAACCAGTTTTTTTATGCTTGTTTCATGCAACTTTTGAACACTCGCAACATATTCTTTTATGTACATCGACTTCCAGTCTTTTGAAGAGTCAATATATCCATCAAGGAGTCTTATCTTGAGAGACTCAAGATCATTTCCTAATAACTTCGGAAAGTTCAGAATTAGAATTGAAAGCCAGGGCCTTGAGTCTTTTTGAATGAAATCTTTTACCCGCTTGCAAATCAGGGAAAGTTTCAGGAAATCTTTACCTGATGATATTGCGAAAAGGAAAACATCGAATAGAACTGGCTTTGGAAGTCTGAATAACACTGATTGGGCCTGGCTGTGTTTTTCACCTTTTTTGTATCGCAGGGACTTGGGCTGGATGAGTTTTTTTTCTTCTTTTAGTAGTTTTACCTTTCTCTCTTCTTTGAAAATTTCTTTGGATTTTTCTGAGTTTGGTTGAGAGTGCATACCAGGTTTCGCAGAGACTACTCTGGTATTTTCGTTAGTTGTTTTAGTTGATGGGAGAATTCCAGTTTTACCTTTGGTAATTTTCTTCATGAATCTTTATAATTAATTAAGTGATTAAGTGTTTCAAAGGGCATTCTTGTGTCCAGGTGCTAGACTCACTGAAGAGTACTTCTGCATAACAGTTAAAGTTTCAAGGTCTTTAAAATGCTCAAAAATATTAGGAAACTTCAAATCTTCCGCCTTATATATCGACTTCCCTTTCGAGTTCAACTCAACCAAACGTTTCTGAAGGTCCAGGAGCCTTTTTCTAGCCTTAGAATTTTTCTCTTTCAGGTACTCCAGATGATCGATTCCACTATCAAGAGGCTGATCAACTAAACTGTGATGTTTAATTTTTTTGTTTTCCTTAGAAAGCGTGAGTTTAGATGAGATCTGAGAATTTCTCTTAGTAATAAGTTTCATGTCGTAGACATCATATTTGCTAGAGCGCTTTTTAGCAGTTCTTTTATTCGTACTTTGCTTTTGAATAGACTCTTTTCTTACTTCCATTTATTATCCCCAGCCTCCAGGGCAAAAAAAGGAAAATAAACTTAGTCCAAAAGAGCGACAAGCAATTTTATCTCTTTCAAACTAATCCAATTTTAAGGTTCATATAATGGCTGCCATCTTCTTACTTTTCACCTTTCTTCAAGTCCAAGCAGAGTTTTCAATGATCCTGGTATCTTCAGAACTAACTCCTACTACTGAAAAAGAATTTATTGAAAACAACATCGAAGAATTGACTTATCAAGCTGCTTCTAGATTCAAAATCAATGAACCGGTAAGGGTGAGATTTGTTTCAACTAACTCAAGTTTTCTAGAAAAGGATTTAAGAATGAAGGATCTGGTGCAAGCTGGAGTGATTCTTGACTTGACTTATGACCCTTCAATGAACCTGCAGATTTCATCATTGTCTGACAGAAGAGACTTTCTGCATGTTATGATGAATGAGATACCAAACCTCGTCGAGCTTGAGACACTTTCTTTTAATTCACTCGGTTCATTCATTAGTCCTAAGACAGAAGCGAAAATTCTTTATTCGATTGTTGAGAACTACGGCTGGAACAACCTGGTTCTGATACATGATGATAAAACAAATCATATTCTTATAGGAGATTACTTAAAAAACATTATAAAAAATCCAAAAACGCTAATCACTGAGCAAGCTTTTACTAGTTCCGACAACTATGAAACTATCGGTTCCAGACTTCTCAGTACTATAAAAAAAACTGAAGGAAGAGTAATTTTTTTAATAGTTGATTCTCAAGTCGCAGCTAAAATCATCAGAGCAGCAGAAGACGCTGGAATGACCGGATCAGGATATGTCTGGATTTTCTCCAGTTCTTCCTTAAATGACTTCGGAGAAATCCTAAAAAATACTTTTAAAACTTTTAACACCCTGATAATGAAATCCGGTGTAATCGGAGTCCTCCCTGTAAATAACGATCTCCTAAAAAATGACAAGATAGAGATTTGGACTTCTATTATTTCCGGAATTTTCAAAGGCATTCAAAGTACAGAGTCAATAAGTGGCTTTGCATTATCAAAATACCTAAGAAAAGGTGTCCAATTCGGAGGGTCTTACATCGACCTGACTTTTGATGATCTAGGAATGAGGACCGAGGACTATTTTTTCATAAACATTCAAAATTTCGCTTCAAAGCTAATCGGCCGGTGGGAAAAAAACGATCTGAAAGTTGACCCTTCTTCTAAGATAATTTTTCCAGGTTACTCCGACGAGGCTCCAAGTGATTTTCTTGTGACTCTTTATTTGGTCCTGCTTCATCCTGGAAAAAACAACAACGAAGACGAGGGGATTTTAAATGGCTTTGACTTGGCGATAAGAACAATAAATGAAGACAGTTCAATTTTGCCTGGTTTTAAACTGAAGCCGATTTATGTTGTTCCTTATTCAGCCACTGTCGCAATTCCAGGGTCTTTGAGTTTTCTGGATAATGTAAATGTGATTGGCTTTGTTGGTCCTTGGGGAAATGAACTGGCTAAGTCTTATTCGGCTTACATTGAAAACATGGAATCGCCAAAGCCTTTGGTTTCGTATCAGGCTTCTTCATACCTTCTCAACTCTTCAAGTCAATATCCTTATTTTCTTAGAACTATTCAGTCAGATGGCTTGACAGCCCCTGCAATGATCGCCTTTCTTGAACTGATGAAATGGAAAAAAATCGCCGTTGTTTATACTGATGACGATACTGGAGTCGGAGCTTATCAAAGCTTCCTGGAAAACCTTAAAAGTTACGACATAGTCATCAAGAACTCTAAACAAAAACGAAAAATTCATTTAAATTTCTCTAATGGAAAAATTTCTTCTAAAACTTCAGATTCAATCGAAGAGGTATTATCAGAAATCGTCAGAAAACAAGTGAAAATCGTTGTTTTTTTCGGTGGTGAAGAAATAACACCTAGACTTTTAAAAGACATCAGAAGAAAAGAACTCTATGGAAAAGACTATTTCTGGATCGGGTCCAATTGGCTGACTTCTAATCTTCTCGACTCCCTGCGAAACTCTTCAAGTCTCGACACACTTCAAGGTTTCATGACACTTTCTCCACGTCCACCATTAGGAGCAGTGGGAAAGTCCTTTTCTTCAAACTACGAGAAAACCTTTAACAAGCCATTCACATCTTATTCAATTTTAGCATATGACTCAGTTTTTCTTTACAGCAACACGATTAAAAGAATGATAGACGCAGGTGAAGACTTTTATCATGTCGACAGTTTGATGCAGTTTTTAAGAACTGCTGATTTCGACTCGGCAAGTGGAACTTTGAAGTTCAGTGAAGGCTTCAACGACAGGTTCATGACAGGCTTTTCGCTGCTTAATGTGCAAGACGAGCAGTTGGTGCAAGTTATGCAGTACGACCCTTTGACTTCTTACGTCGCTGAAAAAAATATCGATATTCGCTGGCCGGGGGGGTCTTCAGCGCCGAGCGACTCTTGGCAAGACTCTTTCAACTGTCCTTTCCCGAAGTCGATGTCAGTCAGTTCTGAGACTGGAATCATTACAATCATCATGATCGGCATCGGACTTGTCATTGTCTCTTTTACTATCAGCTTGTTTCATTATAACCGTTCACGAAAGGTGTTATTCGAAAAGCTGAAAGACAAGGAGTATAAAACATGGAAAGATACAATGGTTGAAATTATGATCGCTGTTGAATTCTTGCAGTTCTTGGCTATCGCGCCTGTTTTTAAGTCTTTGGACCTGCTTATCAAGGTCCTTTCGAATGTTTTCATGTTGGACGTGATAAAAATAACGGATTCTGAAAGTAATTATTATTGGTTCATGCTTTCTGCTGTCTGTAGTCTTTGCTTTTTCTGGTTTACTCTGATGGTTATTGTGATTACTAAGAAAACAGAACTTATCAGCAGGATCCCGATTTTAAAGAAAGTCTTGGCTTGGCTTATTTCTCTTTTTTTACCTTTTTTCGGAAATACCTTGTTTTTACCGACTTTGGCTTTTTTGCTTGATGCTTTTGTTTGTGACCATCAGGTTCTAGGAAATGCTTACGTTTGGAGAGACTGTTACATGACTTGCTGGACAAAAACTCACGTTAAATACATTGTTTTGTCATCTTTTTCTATTATTTTATACCAGCCTTTAGCGATTATTTGCAGACCTTTCTGGCAAGAAGCGAGTAAAGACGTGCACCTAAGGACAACAACTACTTTTTTACTTGTTAAGACCTGCTTTCAAATGTTGCTGATCACTGTAGGCAAGTCCTTGCAAGGCAACTTTCCCTTAGTCCACGGAATAGTTTTTACTTTGCTTGTGTCGATTTTTACCTTCACGACTTACAAGTACCGTGCTTTTAACTACGGAAGATGTGATTTGTGGGAACTGGTCTCTTTAGTGTCTTTGACTTATTATTCTACTCTTGCAACACTTTCTTTCATTGGAGATAAAAAAAGTGTCGGGTGGGTCATCGGACTTCTGTTGGGCTGGGTCATCATTCTTGGCTCTGGATATGGAATACAGTATAAGTACTTCCCTTCCATGTTGTTGACTGAAGAGAGACAAAAGGAATCTGGAAAAATTCATGACCTTGAAGATAAAGCCCCGTCTTTGGAGAACCATGCGAATGGAAGTGACCCTGAAAATGCTGATAAAGTCATGGATATTTCAAGAGGAGAGTTCGAAGATAGCAGGGTTCCTGAAGAGCAGGTTAAAATTGTCAGTAGGATTGAAGAGTCACAAGAATCTTAGTTTTTTCGTATTAGTAAGTTAGAGCTAAATCCATCGCTAAATTACTAAGAATGTCTGCTTCTTTGTTTTTTTCTCGGGGAATGTATTCGAAAGACACAGAAGAGAAGGCTTTTAGAGAATCTTTCACTTTTTTATTTAGTTTTTCCATGTCTGGATGGGAAATCTTCCAAGTTCCAGTGAGTTGATTTATGATTAAGGTGCTGTCACTATAGATTTTTAATATTTTTACTTTTTGTATCTCGGCGATTGTTAAACCGTGTATTATTCCGTAATACTCAGCAACGTTGTTAGATATTTGATGGCCTAGGAAATGATAACATGATGCAACTTTCACGTTTCCATTGTATAAAACAGCTCCACAACCTGCTATGCCCGGATTTCTTCTTGATCCACCATCAGTGAAAAGTTTGAAGCCCTTCAATTCACCCAAACAATCCTCTGAATTTCCATTCGAATTTATGAAAAGTTTTGCTTCTTGTATTGTATTGAATTTCTTATAAGAAGCGCCTTGAAAATTCTTCACTTGAGCTTCGCACTCGCCCCAAGAATAATAAATCCCTGGCTTGCGACCAATTCGAACTGCGTAGCACACTGCCTTTTTTATGATGCGAATCATAATGTTTGTAATGGAATATGAGGAATAATTGAAGAGAAAGAAAGTAGAGTAATATAGATTATTTCAGTATTTTCTTTTAATAGTTGAGTATAAAGATCAACTACCCAAACTGAGTATATTAGGAAAGATTCTTGCACTAAAGAAGGCATAGAACACCTCACGGAAGACTTTACAATAACTACAGCGCAAATCAGATTATAAGAAGTCCTAATACTCATGAATATTCCTAAAATTTCAAAAGGATTTCTTCAACTCTCCATGTCTATCCCTAACCCATTTCACTCCATAGTTCTAGATTTCTAAAGCTTAATTCAACCACAAGAAAACCATATGAAAACCTTGTACTTAATTCTTGTAGCTATCTAAATTCTAAAAAAGTCTCCTATTCTAATCAATCCAAGTTTCTACAAAGATCTATTTTCTTTTCTCTAATTAAAAAATGATGATCCCCACATCTCTTTAAAAATTTCATCAGAATCAAAACTCTTCTCTCAAATATCATGAAGACCAAAAAACTTGCTAAAAACTTGAATCGTTATCTAATTCGATAGATGATCAGAAATCAAATAAATGGCACTAAGTCTAGTGTTACTTATTATTTTGTGGCTTCCATCAATTCACCCAGGGACTACTACATCAACAATCCAAGAGGGTGAGTCAAACTTTCAAGTTGAAAAAGAGGCACTTTTAATGGAAAAAATTTCAGAATCAATGAGTTCACCAACTTTTTTAACTGAGACTCATATCTTGAAAGGGTTGTTTTTGTTTAATGAAAATTCCAGTCTGCTGATTTTAGGTCCTTTTTTCTCAGTTCTCTTAATGATAGTTGTTGGCGTTTCTGCATGGGTCGGGTCTAAGTTTGGATTTCACCAGAAAGAAGAGATCATGAGGGAAAACTGTCCAATGTCCCCAATCAGCATCTGCAGCACGTCAATTCCTTCAGTTTGTTCTCCAAAGAGTCTAGATTTAAATGAACCGGGTCTTGGAATGTTTTCCTGGAATGATATCGGAGGAGATCTCACTGACACTGGAAGCTATTCAAGAAACTTTGATGAAATTAAGCTTCTCTGGGAAAATGACTTTGAAACTGTGCATGTAGCAAGACATAAGCTTGATATGGAAGAGTACCTTGTGAAAGCGATTCCATTAACAATTAACTTAGAAAACGGTATAAAGGATAGTCAGTTATTCCAAGAAATTAGCAAGATTAAGAAGATAAACTGCAGACATGTGGCGAGGTATGTCACGTGCTGGGTGGAAGAATCAAAGCCTTTTGACTTAGACTCAGCGACTCAGAGCCTGGTGCTCTTCGTCCAAATGGAGCTAATTCAAGGCGAGAGCCTTTCTTCTCTTCTATCATCAAGCATTTCCAAATCTCAAGGGCTAAAGATAATCCGTCAAGTTTGCAAAATCGTGAACTACCTTCACTCGCACTCCCTGGCTCACGGAGACTTATCTACAGAAAACATCTTTATCAACAAGTACGGTTCAGTGATGATCGGTGACTTCAACATGAAAAACTGTTTCTGTGATGACCAAAGAAGTATCTTGGAACTAGTGAGATCAGTAATCGCTAAAGTCGGAACCTCAGAGTCGATCTTATATGAACTGATGAAGATTCCTTTCATTCGTGATTCAGGATTATCAGAAAAAGTGGATTACGTTCTTAGGAATTTAGTAGTTTAAGTTGCTATTCTATTCGGGGTTAACTAGTTAATCGCCTTGTCTTTCAACTCAGTCGGTATCAGCGGCTGTTCTTTTCGTGCAGGTCTTGCTGGAGTCATCAGGATTTTGATTAACTTGCCGAAAGGGTTTTCAACTGCAACAAAGACCAACATTCCAGCGACGACTGAAACGAATCCTAAGAAGATCATGTCAGTGAAGATGTTCATGTTGGTGAAGAGTGAAGCGCTTTCTTCGCTTGCCACGTAAGTCCTGATGATTGTGATGTGGACGAAGTAAATACTGAAGGAAGACTTCGCTATCGGCACCCAGAGGTCGAGGGAAAGAATCGTTTGAAGAGCTGGGATTTGCTCGTAAAGAATGGGGATCAGCATGAAGGAGTAAGAAAGAGATGAGATCAGATTGTAAAACCCGTTGAATGTATAGTTCCCTTCTCTACTGTACCCCAGGAAGTCATTTTCTCCATCTGCGTAGACATTGTAAGGGATGTACAGAACTACTACGAACAGTGCAAAACCGATCACAAATGAAATATAAGAACGTATTTTTGACTGGTAAAACTGGTGGATTAACTTCAAAATCGCGTCGTTTGACTTCCCTGTTTTCTTCAAGTTCATCAGAAAACCTGAAAAAAGTCCTATGAAATAAGGAGTCACCCTCGAGATAGAAGACTGATGAAGTTTCTTGTAATGCTTGATAACCTGTAATCGGCTGATGACAGAAATGATGATTTTATAGTGGAATGAAACGACGATTCTGTAAACAAAGCACAACGCGATGACCAGTCCCAGAAAAATCCAGCCGTAGTGTTTAGGGAACTTGAGATAGACGATGACGCAAGGAATGATCATCAAGAAAATCTGCACATCCGCTGCCATGTACCAGCTTTGTCCAATGCAGTCATTTCCGACGTACCACGGGTAGATATTGTTGATAAAAAGCAAATTCGTCCACCAGTACTTAGAACAATCCGCTTGTAACACGTCTTCCACCTGGTCCCACTTCGGTCCTTCTCCGATATTACCAACCAAGAAGTTCACCAAGATCAAAGTAAAAATATAAGTAGGCCAAAGTCTTAACAACCTCGCCACAATTGCCATTCCCCAGTTGATTCTTCCTTTCTTCTTCGCAGCTTCGTCAAGAATCAAGTACCCCAACAAAAATCCTGAAAGCCAAAAAAAACCATCAACAGCGAGAGTCCCTGATGCCAAAACAGTAAGAAAGAAATTTTTATAAGCATGAGTCAAGTCCTCAATGTTGTACATCAAGTCCATCAACCGTGTCAGCTTGACATGAGACGAGACCACCCACAAGATTGAAATCGCTCTGACTGCATCTAAAATCACTGTTGAGTCGCTGAAAGGTCTGAAAAAAAGCGAGTTCCAGTTCTTGGTGAATGAAAAACATTGAAGTAGGACCACGTATTTAGGAAGTCTTCTCTGCTGAGCTGGAGCTTCAGGCATTGCTGCAGGTTCTCCCATTTCAACACTTACTTCTTGCTTTTTAGGTGGAGTCAGTTTGATGTCGAGGTAAGTCCCATACGCGATCACGAGAATTAAAGCGGCGACGAAGAACCAGGCCAAGTAAACTCCGAATGTGGCATCGTCAGTTTCTGGCTTGAAGACCTTGATCTTGTCAGAGGACCAGCTTGATTTGAGCACTGGGTGACTTTTCAATGAACCAGAGGTTATCAGTTTTTTTAAGTCTCCAGCAGAACATTCTTTCGGAACACAAAGACCAACTTTTGACTGGAAAGGGGGAAACATCTGAAAGTCTACCACTAAGTAATGAGAGTTCTTTAGACGAGTGCATGAAGACCAGTGGCCTAAGTCGTTCAGGTCTTTTCCTGAATAGGCCAGCTGCTGGGCTGCAATGCTTTGTAACTTTTGGTTCGTGTGGTCTCCGATCAACAACTGGATCAATGACTGGCCTTCATCACTCAGAATTGAAGAGCATTTGTTAGAAGAAATGACTGCTGGGAGGAGCAGTATATGCAACAAACGCAACAAGTTCATTTTTAATGGAAAGAATTTTGATTAATTTTTGTAAGTTTTGATGGAGTTATTTGATTATATTATTAAACACAACTCGAATGTCTATCAAAAAGTATGTCTTAAGGAAAGAAGCGCAAAGGTCGAATAAGGACACTCAAGAATGCATTAACTTGAAAATGGGAAATGAATCTAAAATGATAACTCCTAGTGAAGGCAACTCTCCAACGATTATCTGCTTGAAATCGAAAAGACTTGTCAAGTCTGTGCAAAACTTCACTTCTTTAAGGCGATCTGATAATAAATCAGCATGTTTAAGGCCTGGGATCAACTTGCCTAAAAGAAATGCTTTTAAAAGACAGACTTTTCAGGTCAACTTAAGGTACCTTGTCAACTCGTTTAACGATTGTGAAGATATAAATCAGATTGAAACTCCTTCAGAAAGCTTGGCGTGCAATGATAACTCCCTTGCTGAGAAAGTCGATTTGGCTTATCAGAAGTACATTAAAAATGAAGAAGATACTTCAGAAGTCACTAATTCAAGAGGGTTTAGTTTTACACCAAGTAGTAGAAATGGTTCAAATCGCAAGTGCAGAGATGTCGCTAGGATGAATGTTGGGTGTGAGAATAGAAATGTCTGGAGAACTAGAAGGATTTTCTAATATTGTTAATAAGATTGACTTAAGGATTTGATTATAATTGTTTTTTTGAGAGTTGGGAGAATATTTGATTATCATGTTTGACGGTATTTATATGAGGGATGAAGATAATAACTTTTTTTGGCTATTTGAATAGATTTGATTTGATACTGATAGTGAGAATATTATCTGAGCATCTAACTGGGACAAAATTTATATGTTTTAATAATCGATTTCTATTGAGCTTTGTCTGATGGTCGATCAGGAATATCTTGATTCAAAAAAGATCAATTTATCTGACGAGTTTTAAATGTTTTGCATTTTTTTTTTCGAGGTAATTACTTGATTCGACCTGTGTGTTTAAATAATTTACTCTAGATGTGAATATTGAAGAAGAGCTGTTTGGATGGAGAGATCAAATTTTAGAATAAGTATTAGAATAATTTAGAATTTTTACGATTGATTCATGCAAGAGTTACAATAGTATTTAAAAAATGTTAGCATACCTCGTTGCGAATAATGTATAGTCTTTAACTTTGTAATTCATAAAAGTAATTTAACTCTAATAGTTTATAATGTGCATGCATTTATTTCAGATTATGCAACAACTAGCAACTAAACCGAAATCTTATTTTTTAATCTATGATTATTGAACTATCTTGCCATGAAGAGTATTATTATACAAAGAAGTCTAAACATACACATCCTTTCACTTCTTTCCCAAAAATTTAAGGATAATATGATTTTATATAATATCTATACAGTTTACTCATCATCTGAATTTCAAAATATCTATTGTAGAGATATACATAGAATGCCCAGATTCTAATCAGCCTTTACACCTATATTAAGTTTTGATGTTTTTTGAATAAAGGATTGACCTTTTGACAATTATTTCTTAGAATTTTAAGCTTAAGGCAAGGCTTATAAATATAACTAATAAGGCCAAATGAATGATATCTTTTAACTTAAATCTCCGATTCAAGTAATCTGTTGTGAATACTGTAGATTTTAGTATATTATTTGCTGAAAGCCTTTGAAATTCTTTAAGGATATGATACTCTGTAATATTTTAAAAGCTTAATTAATTTAATTTTTACACTGACTACAGATATTCAATATTTCTTGAAGTAATTAACCAATAGCTCAAAGAAAATAAAATATTAGTTTAAATCATTCTTTCATAAGTTTCATATAATCGGCGATGGGATATATTATCCTGCGATCAAAAGTTTATGTAAATACTAGATAAGAAAATGGAAATAGTAGCGATTGAATACTTTATAGTTTTACCTTTTTCCTGTATAAGTATAATTTCCTGCGTTTTTATTGTTACTATTTGTATTGCTTCAGAGTATATTAGAAAAAACAAAGAATATACTCTTATATTTATTCTATCAATCATCGAAATTATTTCTTATTTGAATATAGTCCTCCCAGCAGTAATTACAAGATCAGATACATTATGCATTATTCAAAGTTATATCAGAATAGCAACTTCACTTGTAAATATTTTTTGGATTGCTTACATTTCTTTCGAAACATTCTCAGTTGTTATAAAACAAAATTCACCCCTGAAGTATGGTATTTACACACCACTTTTCGTAATAAATTCCCTAAGCTTTGCTTTGAGTGCCATTCCACTTGTCCTGGGATTATACGGTGGAAGATCAGGTGCATGGTGTTGGATAAAAATTGAAAATGCACCTAATTATGAGGAATTTGGTTTTGCAATTGGATTGACTTATGGAATGTATTGGATTTGTATTATCTTCAATTCTATTATTTCTGTGATTGTTTCAAGAAAACTTAAAAGATTATCTAGTGGAAATCTAGACAAAGTTGTCAAAAAGATCAAAAATTATCCTATAATATTATGTATTGTTTATTTACCAATGTCTATTAGTAGACTACTCAATTGTTTATATATTAGAAAAGTTGAGTTTGATATTTTTGCTTCTGTTATTAGAAATCTTGAAGGGTTTTTTAATTTTCTTATTTTTATCAATGAGAGTGATGTAAAATGCTTACTAAAAGAAAATTTGAAGAAAAAGAAAAGTTTAGTTTCAAGTAATCTATTTGATTTGGATAGTTAGATAAGTAAACGTTAGATAATGAATCATCATAAATTAATATATTATTATTGATAGAGGTGATTCAATCATATTCAAAATTTTGTGCAGATGTTCTTTAGTTGTCTAAGAAAATTCTTTACGAAGTCTGCTCATTTCGGTAAAAAGTAGCAAGCTTTATCAAATCCATCCAATAATAGCCTGAATTTGGAATGATGATATTTAATTAAAGAAGGCAAACATATAAAATCTAGACAGAAGAAAGTATAATATAAATGAAATTATATTATTGCACAAACAAAGAATATATAAAATTTGAATATAATAAATGCTATAAGTGGCCAGAGGTGTTTGCACTGATACTTTATCAATTAATTTTTACATAATTGAAATAATCAATCGTTTTACAAACTGCAAGTATTACAACTATATAATATTTTAAAAAATTCAGAAACAGATACCTTTAGATTCAGGGTATCGAAGATATTGGTTTAAAGACTTTGCTTTGGATAACTGTTTGAGATTAATTAAAACAAAGTATATAGTAAAATCATTATCTTATGCTAAGAAAGGCTAATCTCAAGGCCTAATTCATATATATTTTAAGTTAAAACCATGGCTAAAAATATGTCCTACTCTCAGAATATAAGAGATTCTTGTAAAAATTACCCTGAAATTACACATTAATGCAATGATCACTCAGAATCTTACGAAAATCTAATAAAAGCTTATGCTGAACTATCTTGTAAACATGAAGCATACACAGAGCTAACCTTCTAGTAAACTTAGAAAAATATATCTCAAAAAAATCCAAACCTACCGAATATATAAATGAAACTTCATTACTCAGCCATGATAAAATTCATTGCTTATCTTTCCATTCTAGCCTATTATTCTTAAAGCTATCTAATAAAATTTAATCTCAATTAATCAAAAAGCCAAAATTGCAGACCATGTTCATATTTAAAGAAAACTAAAGTTATTAACATTAGACAATGATATAAATATCAAGCATTGTCCTTCAAGTTTCAAATTTTTAATAGTAGTGGAAAGGCCAATCAGAGTAAACTAGTCGATACTTAGATGATAATTAATGATTAAACACAAAAAAGATCGTAATATTATCATATCCTCTAGAGATTAAATAAGAAGAATACTATATAACTGACAATTTGGGATTGAAGTTTGTTTTAAGGAATTGAAGGAAGATTAATTCTGAGTTTGCTTCATTATCAATATTTGATTTAAAAGATAAACTGAGTCATTATTAAACTCTTGAATTGTTTACCTACCCTTGGTACAATTTTGAAGTATTATTTATTGAATTTAGCAGAGTATTTAACTAGAATTAAAATAGAAGATAATTATTATTTTGATTAGATTAAGTATAAACTATCAAATGTATATTTTGACTTGAAAATCTAAGACAATAAATGGTCGAATCTGATTCACGCAAAGCAGCGATGGGAGTAATACTCGAAATTCCTGAAGATAATGATGATTGTCAACGAGCTGAGCTTCAAAGAAAAATATATAAATACTATAAAAGGTATTCGAAATATAAAGAAAAAGCATATTCATGGCCGATGAGTGCTTTTGAAGAAGAAGGACATTCAGATTTGATATCTTGCTGTTCTTACTCTCCTGATGGAAATTACCTGGCAACTGGATCAGAAGACAGCAAGGTTAAAATCTGGAATATAAAAGAGCAAAGAAAAGAGTTCACTCTGAATGGATATTCAAATTGGGTATATTGCTGTTCTTACTCTCCTGATGGAAATTATCTGGCAACTGGATCAGGAGACAGCAAGGTTAAAATCTGGAATATAAAAAAGCAAAGAGAAGAGTTTACTATGAATGGACATTTAGATTGGGTATATTGCTGTTCTTACTCTCCTGATGGAAATTATCTAGCAACAGGATCAAAAGACAGAGGTTAAAATCTGGAATATAAAAGAGAAAAGAGAAGAGGTAACTCTGAATGAACATTCAGGTTTTGTATTTTGCTGTTCTTACTCACCAGATGGAAATTATCTTGCAACTGGATCAAAAGGTACGGTTAAAATCTGGAATATAAAAGAGCTAAGAGAAGAGCTTACTATGAATGGAAATTTAGATAGGGTATATTCCTGTTCTTACTCTCCTGGTGAAAATTATCTAGCAACAGGATCAAAAGACATGGTCATAATCTGGAATATAAAACAGCTAAAAAAACAGTTCACTCTGAGAGGACAATATGGTAGGGTATATTGTTGTTCTTACTCTCCTGATGAAAATTATCTAGCATTTGGATTAAAAGACACGGTTAAAATCTGGAATATAAAAGAGCAAAGAGAAGTTCTAAATTTGGAAAATTATTCTAAAACAAGTATTGATCAAAATCTAACAAGCTGGATAAATTCTATAAAAAGTAATATATTATCAACTAACAATGTTATACCTATATGTTCCAAAGACGGATTATTTACAATTGAAACTAATGATAAGAACAACTTTATCAGTTGTAGTATCACGAATGGTAAAGAAGATTTTAGTTTAAGATATGATAACTCTGAACTTAAAGGGATTTTTTTTATGAATAATGAAAAATATCTATTAGCTGTATATGAGTACAGTATTTTTAAGATAAGCTTTTGGAACAAATTGTTATATATAATAAATGAAAATCTCTCAAGGTGCATAATTAAAAGAAAAGATCTTAAATTACTATTAAATGATGCAAAAGTAGCTGTGTTTATCTATGATTACTATAATCAATATTATAAAAGTAAAATAAAAATTGAGGAGCAACTGCCAATTATTGTTAGTGAATACCTTCAACAATTTAATACCAATAAAAGAACTGAAAAAGCACTATATTTATCTAAATACCTTACTAAATTTGCAAAATTGAATTATAATCTGCGGTATCTAGATTATGATGCAAGCATAATCCTTACAGAATACTTTTATAAAACCATAAATAATAAAGCTAATATAGAAGGAGAATATTATAACCAAATTTTGATGTTTTTGTATAATTCGATAAGTGAATTTGATGCAAAGCAAAAGATAAAGAATTTATGGGCCCAGCTTATAAAAACTAGAGAATATATAAATATCAGCACTCAGAATAATTACAATTGGAAGTTGTTAGAAATGAAAAAATTTATTAATATTGAAGAACTCTCTGGAAATTACTTATATGAAACAATTAATCATAAACATTTTAGAATCGAGCTATTCTGCTCAATTTATTCTACGAGAAAGGTCCTTGTCAAGAAATATATTTTCAATGAAAATATAAGTAAAAAGCTAGCAAAAAAAATTGAGTTTGAGTTTGAAAAAGAAGCAAAGTGCTATGAGCTTTTAGATAAATATAGAAATAATGAAACATCTTTTTGTGAATACTTTGGCTCAATTAAATCAGAAAATAGTTTTTCAATTGTAATCAACAACTATGGTATGAATCTCATTGATTTAATAAATGAATTGAAAAATCTCAAGTCATCAGGTGAATATACTCTTCCAGCAACCCAACTTGCAATCATTGTTAAATCTTTAATTGAATCATTTGCATTTTTAGCAAATCATAACATTCTGCATCGTTTTATTAGTTCAAAATCATTTCTAGTTGACGAAAATTTTAACTTTGCAATAACCGAATTTATTTTTGCAGTAACAAAAGTTGATGATGATTGGTACGAATCTACAACCAATTTATTGAAAGACTATAAATCTCCTGAAGAAGATATTGAAATAAAAGATCTAGAAAAATGCGATGTTTTCTCTTTGGGTTTAGTTATTCTTCAGTTAGCTCACTTAGAAAATATCTCAAAAATAAAGCAAAATTTAGATTTATTTATTCAAAAACTGGAAAAAATGAACTTGAAATGGCTACAAAATTTACTTCAAAAGATGTTATGTGAACCTGAAGAGCGTTTCCATTTTAATCAACTCAGAAAATTATTTGAAAATGATATTACTGAAACGATTTCAAGTTCAGTTATACCTAGGTAATAAATAAGATTAGAAATCTTCAAAATGAATGAAAATTATTGTAAATATTTATTAAAGTGTGAAAAGTGAATAAATTAATATCAAAAATGAAATGATTTATATAATTGTATGCACTTAACTTTTTACATTAAATAGACTTTCTGGCTTATATTAATTCTAACACTCTTAAATTTTATTTTTCATTATAATTCTGTTATTATTTCACTATTACTTTGTACTAAAATAAACTTATTAATTACATTCGGAAAGGTTTCATGTTTGAATGATATAAGATCGCTTCAATATCCTCAGAGGTACTTCCAGAATTATAAACTTGAAGCACTATAAATTATCAAAAAAGTAACAAGATAAGTATATAGTATCTAAGATTACAAGATCATTATATGAAAAATGTCTAAACTCAGAGTACCTTGAAGCTTTGTATATGGTTGGATATTTACTTAAATATGTTATGAGAAGAAAAAGTGATTTAAATTCCAAGTTTTTAATTTTTACAAAAATTACTGATACAACTTTTATTGTACTTTGGAGAAGTGCCCAGTTTTAATGTTTGACTTTGATTTTATGGAAAATTCTTCATAAAATGAATATCAAAGATTTAACACAATGTTGATCATTGTAATTCAATAAAACGTCCTTCGATGTTTATACTGAAGACGAAGCATACCCCTTAACTTCTCAAGCTCTCTGCTAAGATTTAGATAATCTTGTAACTTTCTTAAGATAAGTTTAAGTAATTTCTTCCTGATTTCAATCTAAAAGAAAGTAACTTACTAGTCTCTATCTATATTAATTTTTCTTTGAATGCCTTTTATCTATAATAAGCATAAGCTGCCTCTTGACAGGCAAAAATACTTATAATAATTTTAAAAACATTAAATGTGACATTTAAACAAACCTGAAATTTAGCAGCTTTTTACATTGAAAAGCAAAAAGATTCTTGGAATTTTTTAACCCTGATCCATTTCTTACGATACTCATCAAACCTATAAATGAAAGCAGTCATTTTATACAATAGCTTATTATTTGATAATGATTCAGATAGGTTTTGGTATATAGTAAAAATGAAATAATGTATTAGAAAACTGATATATTTTACTAATATTTAACTACTCTAATAGATTCTTATATTGTGAAGCTTTAACGCAAACATCTTTTTGAAAATATCAAAATTTCAGGTCACATGGTAAAATTTTTTATATACTAACTTTATTATTGAAATCTTGATTAATATTATTTGAAGAGAGGATCATTTAATCATAAAATTAATCCAGGCATCAATCTTAATTAACCTAAAAAAGTATTAAATTTTTGAATGAGTCTATAATTTTGTATATGAGATGATAATTTATATTCAGAATTGATCTCGTACATCTTATCGAAAAAATTCATAATTCTTTAAATAATAATCTCTAGTATTTTACTTTATATACATAAATTATAGACAAATGAACACTAATAATATAATATTCGACTGAATCTAAAAATAATAAATAATTTGAAAGTTATTAGTTAAGAATATTTCACTCAGAATGGCTTTAAACATACTTTTTCCTTAAATTGACTCTTTAAACTACCGAAAATACTATCCTAATCCAGGTTAGGTTCCAATTAGACCTTTTATGTTGAAAATAACTAACTCAAAAGCAAGTTTACTTCATACAAATATATTTGAATGCTATCAGTACTGTATGAGCTACTTTAAAATGTATCAACAGCTCGATGAGTACTTAATCCTCTAAAGAATTTCCTAGAGAAATAAATGGTAATACAATTTTCAAGCAACTGAAAAGGATTAGGGTGAAAAATGATCAGTATAGGCTTTGAAAAATTTTAAATAAAAAACTTTGAAGCACTATATGATGCAGGGAATGCATTCTTAGAAGTTTTTATTGATAAAATCAATTAAAAGTTGATATCAGAGAAAAACTTAGCTTTAGCATCATCAATAAGAGATATCTCAACTTTTAAATTTAATCTGTAGAACCCTAGTGATTAATATATCAAGTTTCCACTAATCTTCTCATACTTAGAGTTTCGAACCTTCATATTTAATGCTGACCTTAGGTTTAATTTTCTTTACGGTGAGTGCAACTATCCTAGACTACCGCTTTAGTATAAACTTCGGTGTAAAAATTTGGGATTATTCCGGAAACAACAATCACGGGACAAGAAATTTGCAAGATGATTCAGTTCGTTTTACAGATCGTGGAGCTCATCTCAGAAAGGACAACAGTAAATAATGGGACCAAATAGTCTTCAATTGCCAATTTCGGTTACATACTTGACCTGGGTTATGGCTGAAGACACTCAATACCGACTGATCTTCAGAGGTTATGACAACTATAATCGATACTTTCTAGGAAGGTTTTCATCTAATGATTCAGTTTATATTAATGTTGACTATCAAGTAAACAAACAAGGAAGAGGTAGTTCAGGAAGTTTTCCTTCTGAACAATGGTTGTTGGTAGTCCTTTCCTATGACGGAGAAACTTTTCGAGCATTAATAAACTCAATTGAAAAGGCTTCAGTGACTTGTAGTTTTCCCACATCGTTCACTAACTATAACATAGGAATAGGAACTAGTGTGGAATTAATAACAAGTGTAAGAGGATTTGTTTGGAACTTCGTTATTATGCAAGGCAGTCCTGACCATTCTTTATACATGATCAACTCTCCGTCCTCTTCTTGTTTAGTTCCTGGGACCTGCTCCTGCACCGTCACAATAGTTGACAGTCTGGGAAAAGGCTGCTTGCCAATCAACTTGAATTCTCTGCAGGACTCAGAAGGTTCTGCATGTGACTTATCATCAACTGGATGTTCAGTCACTATCAACTATTTTTGCAATCGAATTCAGCGAGTTGTGGATATGACCGAACCACGAATACTTGCTTTGAAAAGAATATCGCTGCGCCTTATGAATATTCTGTCATTGCATGCTCATGCAGGACTGGATTTATCAGTGTCAATAATAAATGCTGTAAAAATGGATGCAGTAACTGCAATTTTGCTGGAATATGCTGCAAAACTGGATGCAATATTTGTAATTTGGATGGAGAATGCTGCCCGTCTGGATGTATGAAGTGCAGTTCTAATGGGATTTGCTGTAAACCTGGATGTCAAACATGTGATGATTATGGAAATTGTTTATCTTGCAAAAGTTTAAATACTCATATTTTATCTGGATTTTGCTACTGTAAGGCAGATTACTATCCAACTTCACCCCTAACTGATTCTGATTCTTGCTGTATTAAAAACTCAGGATGTTCCTCCTGCTTAATTGATAATCCTTGCACAAGCTGTGCCAATCCCAATACTCATGCTTCAGAAGGTTCTTGTATTTGCGACGATGGATTCTATTCAAAAAGTACATCGAGCTGCGAACCCTGTGGTGCTGGGTGCAAAACATGTTCGCAAGAGAGTCGTTGTTCAAGTTGTTTGGATTTAAACTCATATTCTGATGGAAATGAATGCAAATGCAACTCAGGATTCTACGCAATTGATTATAGCATCTGCACTAGTTGTCAATTAGGTTGCAAGGAATGTTCTTCAATGGATCCATGCATTTCTTGCACAGATGATAAAGCAATTTTAGTTAATTCCACATATATTTGCGGTCTGGGTTTTTACTTAGGAATTTCAAATATGTGCACTTCTTGTGGAAGTCATTGCAAAACGTGCTCAGAGTCAAATCTATGTATTTCTTGTTATGATACTCTTGCATTAAATACAGAAGTATCTTGTGAGTGTATGGAAAAATACTTCATGGATGAAAACTCTTACTTTTGTACTCCCTGCGAATTGAGTTGCAAAAGATGCAACAATTTCGAATGTTTAGAATGTATCAATGGAAATTCTGAAAAATCTGGAAAGAAATGCAAATGCAAGCCAGGGTTTTGGAGTGAAGTTGAACCTTCAAATGAAAATACTTGTATCAAATGCAACAGTGAGTGCCTCACTTGTTTGAATGATACTCATTGCACAAGTTGCAAAGATCCATTCGCTGAAGTTAATCAGAAAGGCGAATGCATAGTACTATGCTCGAAAGTTCAAAAAGCCTCATGCGTTCAGTGTAGTGAATTATGTGAAAATTGCGATAAAGACTTGATATGTATAACCTGCTCAGAAAACACAGTTTCACTTAATCAAAAATGTGTTTGTAGAAAAGGATATGAAAATTTTAAAGGAAAGTGCAAAGAAAAGTATTTTTATGCAAATTTTACTGTCTTAAACTTACATCAATTTGAACTTAAATTCAGTGAACCTTTGATCACTCGAATAAAGACTGAAGAAATTTTAGTAGAAATCAATCAAAAGAATTACAGATTCTACCTTAAGAGAATTAATTCTTATAATTACCAAATTTCAGTATTGGGAAAATTAGTTATCAATGCAAAAGCTGATGTGTTTATCAAGATAACAAAAAGAGAAATTTACAGTAGTAATAACTCTATGCTGTTTAATTATGAATATTGGGGTAAGGTATCGCCTGAAACGACAACAATCAAAATATCTAAATCTATACTTAAACCAATGTTTCAGATTTCTGTTGCAGCTTGTGCAGGTATGGGATTATCATCAAATCCATCAGGTTTTTGGTCACTTTTAAACATGATGCAACTAATAATTTACTTGCCTTTAAACTCAGTTCCTTATTCATAACGTTTCAGAGAAAATTCAGCAACATTAATCAATTATAATTTGATTCCTACTTCCATCAGCCATTTTTCAAAGTCAGATGCAACTTCACCTCCAAGTAAATATGCAAAGAGATTTGGAATTTCGACAACTGTTATAATAATGAACACCAGGGAAATTTTGCTGCTTTTTGTTCAATGCCTGGTAACAACCCTTCTCTTTGTATTACTTCAAAAGTGCTTCAACAAGTCGGCAAAACTACAAAAATTAAAAGAAAAGTATAAATTCAACATTTTGATTAGGTTTTGGATTGAGGCCTTTTTGGAACTTTCAATATTCTCTTTTGTTCAAGTAAAAGCAGTAATTTCTACGAAGAAAGCATTAATAAAAGTTTAAGTCACCATTTATATTGCCATTTCTGTGATTATCAGTGTAAGTTTTATTTAGTTATTAGCAATTTTTTCTCCTTTCATACTGTTTGTTACAATGAAAAACTCATCAGAATCAATTAATGATCGTGAATTTCTTTAAAAGTATGGGTCTTTGTATGATGAATTTTGGGTAACAAAGGGAATCATTCCCACTCTTTATTATCCTTTATTTTTCCTTAGAAGGTTGATTTATTCGATAGTTCAAATATACTTCAATAACTATCCTGAACTCCAGGCTTTTATTCACGTTGCCTGTAGCGCTTTTGTTTTGTTTTACTTGATTAAATTCAGATCATTCAAAGAAAAAGTAGTTTTTATTTCGCAAACTTTAGGGGAACTTTGCATTCTTTTGGTTTTTATTGTTTCAAGTTTAGTTCTATTCATCAAAGATAAAGAAAAAATTGAAATTATTGATAATATTTGTATTTATTATATAATTTTCACAGTTGGAATACAATTTATTATATGTGTGATCATTTTCATGAAAACTTTAAAAGAATTATGGGAAGAAGTTATTAAGCAGAGATCTTTGAATTTTGTGAGGAAAGCTGATAATATAATCAGATTAGAGAACTTGAATAAATAAACTTTTAGATAATTATTGAAAGTATTCTAATTTATTTATGAAAAACCTTTTGATTGTTAAATGAATAGTCTAAATTACTTAATAGCTAAAGATTATCAATCCGTAAATAATAATAAATTGATTTCTTGTGATGAATAAATCTTATCATACTTTAAAATAGTTACCACTCAATATTTTATCAACGATAGAATAGTGAGATCAACTTTAATATTAGAATGAAAGATGATCAAGTAGTTATGATCGAAGTAACTACTAAAAATAGATAACTAGTTTTGATACCTTCTAAATCTTGAAACAGTGTTTAGGTAATGTCAAATAGGTTCTATCAAGAATTAAATTTGATAAAATTGATAAGACCTTAAGAATAAAATTTATTTAAAAAGATAGGCCAAATACCAATAATTAACCCTAATTAATTTTTTGGGTTTTCGGATAATAAATAATGATGTCCGAAGATGCTTAATAAATATATCTGATTATTAAAAATTCTTTAATACATTTTCTATTTCAATTTAGATAGACTTGATATAAAAAAAATATTAATAGCTCAAGAGCTCAATATTATTGAAAATTAAAGGTTTGAAAAGAGGCGAACGAGTTGAATAATCCTAAATTTATAAAAATTATTCCTCTTCCAAAAAAAAAGACTCACAGCCTAACCCCATTTTAAAAAATAAATAATCTAAACAAATACTTAAAATTATTAAAGCTGATACTTTGGTGATTTAAAGTAAGTGATTAATGAATTAAAATAGTTTATAAACTGAAATTCTTTCTTTTTTTAGTATTTCTGATTTATTTTCTTTAAGTAAAGAGAGGATAATGATGATAATATAACAAGATTTGCTGACAAATATAAAATCTATTAACTATTAGTTTAGATATTAATTAAACTATTTAAGTTTGAGGTTAGGACTGCTAAATATATTTGTTTCATCAGAATTTAAATTGTGGACTTGAGCTATTGATGATCTTTGCCTCCATCTTTTAATTCTTTCAATGATTTTCATAATCAAGGTCAAGATATTGAAAGCAGAATTCAGACCCCAAGCGATAGCAATTAAACAAATGCAGCAATAAGAAATATTTCTTGTCATCTTTTGCCCATTAAGACAAGAATAAAAAATAGCTGCATAATAAATTAAGATCAGAGCTTCCTTCACGATATGGTAAGCGTTGAGCAGCTTTGATTTGAAACATCTGAAAAACAACACATATAAGAAAATCTAAATTTTAAATACAATCGAGCTGAAAGATGCAGAGAAAATTATCTGAGCTACTCCATCTATTTCAATTACTAAAAAACCTGCGATTAAAATTCTCCTCCAGATGAAGAAAACATAAAACAACCAGTATCTAAAATGTTCGTCTTTGAACTCAATGAAGAAAATTCCAAACTTTTTATTGAAGTCTTGAATTTCTTGATTAGTTTTCAGCAGGGATCGGTCATAAACCAGCTTGATTAGATAAAAAACCATCAATATTTCAATAGCCTGTTTAATAAGTACTGAAATAATTGTTAAAATGCTTAAGTTTATTATTTGGAAAGCATTATTCAGACTATTTTTAGAAAATCCTAAGTTCAAACAAATAAGAAACTCTAAAAATGACTGCATCCAGAATCTGAGAAAGATTGTGTATCTGAAAAGAGAGCATATCGGATTTAACTTTCTTTCAAGCATTTGAATCATTTTTAAAAGTGAGAGTAGAATAAACAGTGCACAAAGACCTATAAATGTTTGCATGAAAGGCTCAGTATTGATTAAGAACAAATTTGTTGAAAATCCGAATAACTCATACTTTTTATTTAATGCGATACCATTTCGTTCATTAATCAACTTCTTTATTACTTTAACAGTTTTTTTTTGGACTCTAGTTCCAAGTAAGAAACTTTCAAGAATAGGATTAAGCTGGAGATTGAAAAGATAAGGACTATAGAATATTTCTGCTGTACTCAAAAAGTCAAAAAAAGAATTAGCATCAAAACTCAATAGACTAATTCCTAAAGATAATGAAACACCAGCAGTAGTTCCATCCTCAGCCATTTCTAAAGATTTCTTCGCTTCTTTTTTGAGTTCTTGAAGTTTGGTCATTTCATCACCAATACTGATGATGGTCTTATTCAAAAACTTAGTCTGAAGCATCGCTGACATCTCAGAAATAATTCCATGTGAAAAAGACACTCTAAAGACAGAGGTTTTCGTTAATAAATCTTGATCATATTCGACTTCAAACCGATCCATTTCAATTGTTTTTATCTGAAAATTGATGCTTTTTTCGTCTAAAAATATTAAAAGCTGAGATTCGTCTAGAGGATCTTTTAATTTCTGATCAAACCATATTGTGGCTTTGAAGTCCATGCTTATTGTAAGATTCGCATAAAAGACATTCGGCTTGCAGGTCTGGTCAAGAATGAACCCATCTTTACACTTGCAAACTCTATCCTCAAAATGAGAGTTTTCATAATCGCATATAGAACAATAACTGGAAGCCTGGCATTCAAAACAGTCTTTTTCACATTTGACACATGTGAGATCGTTTTGCAGAAAAAATCCATCATCGCACATGCAAGTTTCATTTAAAATGAGGCCCGATTCTATATCTGTGCAGGGCAAGCAGGTTTCTTCTTCTGAACTTGGATTTTTCCAGTATCCTTTCTTACAAATGCAGGTATTGTTTTCGAGGAAAGAATTTTGGTAATTGCATAATGTGCAGTTGCTTTTGGAATTACATCCAAAGCAATCTTTGGTACAATTGACACAAGATTTTGAATTATTATTATAAAAGCCTTCTACACATCTGCAAATTCCTTCTGAATCAAAAAAACTTGTGGTAAAGTTGCAGGACTCACAATGAACTGAGTTTTCGCACTCGAAACAAGTTTGAGGACAGGTACTACAAACAGCAGGAACTTTAGAATCATCTTTAATAAAATAACCAACTTTACATTTACAGTTACCATTTTCTAATATTCGGTTGTTACCTTGACATATACAAGCATCAATGAAGCTCATTTCTTTGTCCTGGATGAATCCATTCTTGCATGCACACTTCCCAAAACTATCTAATTCAGAATTTTCAGCTTTGCAAGATGTGCATGAACTATCATTAGAACATGATAAGCAGTCAGAGGAGCATATTGAGCAAGTTCCTTGATCAATCAAAGCTGAAACATTAAAATAACCGACTTTGCATTGACAACCTCTTGAGACGTGAGGCTCTGAATTAGTTTTAGGGCATTCAAGACATATCTTATCTTCTTTACAACTTGAGCATTCGTCATGGCATTTCTTACAGTTAAAAATAGAGCTATTAAAGTATTGATCAGAGGCGCAAGAACAATTAAAGCCTGTTGATCCGAAAGGACATATGCACAAGACTTGTTGGTTAATAAGTTTACAGCTTTTTGAATTGCAAGGACTGCAATCAAGGCAAACTCCTTCAGAACAACCAAACGAGCAGGATGGACATGAAGTTGCATCGAGAGTAGAGATGCAGTAACTTAAGCTTTCTTCTTTTATACCAGGTGAGCAGGGTGGAGAACACGGAGGCACTAAACAATTAGCGCCATTATATAGATCATCGTAGAAGTTACTTAGAATAACTGATTCATTAAAAATATAGAAACTCCAAAGAAATCCGATAAATGAACTCCCTGGTGACCCTATGTAATGATTATATGATCCTATTTCAGAGTAGGTAGTTGTCTGGGTGATTTGAAGTACTTGGATTCCATTTGCAGCATATAGAGTTGTTATATCATCGTTTATCATTGATGCACAGACCCATTTTTCTAGATATGAATTACTTGGAACAGCAATTTGGAATTTTTGACTTGAATGAATTTCTTTAAGTCCAGATTTATTTATTTCACATCGAAATGTATTGAAAGTCGCCAACCGAAACAATGAGAAATAGTTCGAACAATCTTTTATCCGAAAAGTTAGATGAAGATCATATGGAGCATCGAATGGATACACCCATAAAACAATTGAAAAAAGTGAACCTAAAGAAATTCCATTTGAGTTTATATTGTTTGGAGGAAGCTGGATGAAAGAACTCGAAGAAGAAAAGTAAGCCCCTCTGTCAATAGGTATTGTATCATAGAGAGTTGAATCAACACTTTCACCGTTTTGTCCATGATTTCCAGAACTGGAGAAATCGTAAAAAACTTGCCCAAATATTTTACCGAATTGGTATGAAACAAGCTGAGATGATAAGACTGGCTGAAATAAAAGCCCGAAACAAAGAACACTAACCATTTTTTATCATCCTTTTAGAGGGTCTAGATTTGGGTTATTTTGGATGTAAGAATTCTAAACTCTTGAATATTTCGCAAGTTTTCAAGGCTTTTATCTTGAATTTGTTTTTCTTTGATTTGGGTTCTCTTGAGACAAGATATCAGAACAAAAAAATAACCAAAAATATTAGGAAAATTTCTGAAGAGAAGAAGGATTGATTTTGCCTGGTTTAGTAGAAATCATTTATGCAAGCATTAAATATAATCACTACTTGTTCACTATTGCTTAAGTTAGTAGCATATTCTTTTTCTTAAAGATTTTTATAGAAATCAAAATTTCATAAATCTATTATTAAGTATATGTTCAAGATTTTATTTGCTTTTTCAGAAATGATTTGGTAGCTGTATCCAACAAATTATAGCTTGTTTAGAATATGAAAAGCCTAAACTTTAAAAATTTAAAAATTTGAGCAAAATTTGAAGATAAATTTTATAAAGAAACTTCTTGAAGCTACCCAAATTAATAACCTTTGCCCAAGTAAATTTCTTCGCTCATTTCTCATCTGAATAAATTGAACCATCATCATTTTCTTTCGATTTCTTCTATCACTGGGATTTATCAAAATGTAAGAATGAATAACTACTACGCTATATAAATGTGAAAGTATTATGTGCCTAATTATTATTTATTAATTTATTTTACTTTTATCTAGAAACTTTCAAAATTAATTATATAAGTAGAATAACCAGATTCAAAGTGTGGTACCTGATTAAATCCCTTTCCGGCATCAAAGTAGATATAAATTATTCTAAAACTATACAATTATCATGAATCTAAAAGGGCTAGATAGCAATAACGCTTTCCGTAATAATTCATTATGAATCGTCCCTTAAATTTTCAAGCTAGAAAATAACTTGATGCTTAAAATTACAAAAGAAAGGGAAAATATACTGAAGTCAAATTAAAGTAAAGTTAATTCTATTAATTAAATACAGACTCAGATACTTAATGAATCATTAAATTTTCATATCCAAATACAAAGAATTAAAAATATGCATGAAATAGGATCAAATCCATTCATCTATTTAATATTATGTTGATTATTAAGCCCTTCCGATTTGATATGGCCATAAAGATAATACTTGTAATAAAATAAAACTAAATCTATTATTCTTATCGCTCTAAAATTTTTAGAACTAGTATGGCTAAGTTTCTTATAAATGAGCTGTGGAGTTATCAAATCATTCAAGAAAAAGGATAATGATACTGTAATCATGAAAACTAGTAATCATGATATCTATGATATATTCGAATTTATAGCAGCGCCTCTGAAGTTTGTATCTAAAATCAATGCATCTCTAAAGAAAGGATAAAAAAAGCCGAAGATGCTGACTTTACTTATCTTTTGACTGAATGCAGTATTGATGATTCGATTATTGCCTTGCTTTACGCCTTGCTAGGTGAAACTGATGAACCTTGAAGAAGATGCATTTGAAATAATATCTTTGCCTCCTTTTATTCTTATAAATAAGCAAAATTCGATGAAGGGTTCCATGAAGCGATTGATGCTTGGAATAATCTTTTTGGAAATGTTAAGAAGGCTAGTTCCAAATAAATGAAGTCCTAAATCAACTTGATAAACTTAAAGGAGAAGTTCTAGACTATATTATCTGAGAGATCGAAAAGAGATGCTCATTATATGGCCATAGGATATGAAGCCCTTTGTGACTATTGTAGTCTCGGCATCATGATTTTGAGTTTCTTTATGGAAGCCGTCCTTTTAGACATGAGGAAGAAGAACCTTATGCGATTTATGAAAAAATTTTAGATTATGAGTTTAACTTTCCAGTTTGATTGAAACTCAGGTCCTTGTAGGGTGTCGATTGAACAGTTCTTAAATAGCAATCCTTCGATTAGGACTGATTGCATACCTCTGGCTACTTTGCTGTGTTCCTCAGAAGTTTTCACGTATTTCTCTGTAATTTTCAACATTATTAAAAGGGCTTCAATAGAGAGTGACTTTTATATCAATATTGATTAGAAAAGTAGCTGGATAGAGCCACTAGCCTTATTGATAAACATTATCTCAATTACATTTTGTTTTTCGTTTTAAAAATATTTTGCATGGGTAATTATGGCACCGAATTCTATAATTAATCGAAATCTTATGCATTTTATTTGAAGAAATGCTTCGTTATAGAATATTTTCAATTAATTATGTATTATTTTCATCATAGAACGAATTTTATTTTTAATCAAATTTGAAGATTGAAAAACTTAATAAACTTAGTATAACTTGAAATTTTATGAGATTTTAATTTAGGGTTTTGTAATGAATAGTAGATAGAATAAGTATTGAGTTGATCAATAATCTAGCCAAATTCTACCTCAAGAACTTTCAAATATGCTCAAAGTATTCGAAAAATGTTCAAGATGTAAAGATATTTGAAATATTTTCACAATATTTCAAAGTATTCACTATACTTGTTGAAAACTAATAATATAATAAAGGATAAATTGTTTCAAATTAAAAGCTCTAAGAAAATCATCTCTGATTCCATCAGAAAATTTTTAAACATAGTTATAAATCATAGCTTTCTGCTAATTATATAAAAGGGTCCTACTCTTGCAATCACATAATAAAAAGTCCTTCTAAATATTCTCTCTTGACTTTTCTCAAATACTAAACATTTGAATTACGTTCTGACATTTTCTTCTAATAAAATCTAGATATTTTCCTAATAATTTTAAATAGACCACTTAGAAAATTCCCAAGATTCAACAAGACAATCATAAATCATTACCCAAGAGCACCAGTCGATTTATCTGAAAGTCACGGTGAATTTCTCAACTTGTACAAAAAAAATTCCTGATTGATTGTTTTCATTTTAAAAAAAAATCATCAGAAATCTAAAAATAAAGCAAATTTTAAATCCCTTAAAATTAGTCTCTTGAAAATTTGATGAAAACCTAGCATAATAAATATGGATTCTGGGACCATTAAAACAAAGTCCATAAAGTGGAATTGCCTTTTCACCTGGATTTTTAAACACTTGAAACGAAGCAAAAACCCACCACTCTGTGAAATTCCAGAAGATTTAAACCTAAAACTAAATGGTGAAAAGTTAGAGACTCACTGGAAAAATGAGTTAAAAAGAGCATCTCCTTCATTTGTGAGGGCAATTTTCAAGCTCATCTGGAAGGAAATGCTGATAAGTTGTTTGCTTCATTCAGCAGCAGTGGTCTTAAGATGTTTAATGGCCGTGATT
>RSEH01000234.1:0-73786 GCA_006503475.1 Stentor roeselii | reverse complement strand
CATTCCCTTATAGTCCATTTCCACATACCTCAAGAAATATTCCAATAAATATGCTCCATCTGTTACTTCTAATCCCTCTAGTCCCAGCCTTCCCAACAATCGCGGCAATCTATTCACCATCAACTTCAAAGTCCTACTTAGAAACCCTATCAATTCTATCAAATTCATCACTTTCAGGCCTCCAAATCGAAAAAATTTCCATAACATCCGAAACTCCAACCTCTTCACTTGAATCTTATTCGCTACTGGTTGATTTTACCAGTTCTTCAATACTTTCAGCGAGTCTCAGAAGAGTTTCATATGAAACTCAGATTCCGTTACTTTGCATTGACGAATGCCCAGAATTTGAATCGAATTTTGTATTGAATCTTATTGATAACTGTGAAAAAGTCTTTGAATTAGTAAACAGAACTCTTGAAATACTTAACTGGACGAATTATGCTGTTTTTTATGATGATTTTAAATGTTCTGAAGAAGTAAGTTTAATGCTTAATCCGAAAGTTAGGTATTTTGTTTCTCATCAGATGGAAGACCTTGCGAATATCCTGGTTTCGAAGTTTTTGAAGACTTCGGGAGTTAAACAGTGGGTCTTTACTTCTGGGTATTTGACTTCTTTAGTTGTTGAGAAGAAACTTAAGGAAAATAATATGATGAGGATTGGAAATGCGCTATTTGCTGGACCTTTAAGTTATTTTGGACTTGGGGAAATTGGGATTATTGAAATTGCTGGAGAAAATTTCAAGGGGATGAAAAGTTATGAAGAGTTTTTAGCTTGGTATTTGATTAGTTTATTTGAAAAAGCTGACAAGGCAAGTAACAGTTTAGGAATGTTCGCAATACTTAAATCAGCTCGATATGAAATTATCAAGCCTAAAGTTTTCAACATTCAGAAAAATGGGATAAAAGAAGTGTTCGACCTTGAATGCCGAGACTGTAAATTGGTTTCAGAAGTTTATTATTTAGGAGGAAGTATTACTCCTCCATTGATTCCGATAACTTATATTCCCATGAGCCTAACTGCGGGGATCACTGACCCAACTAATGTGAATCAAAAATCAAATCAAGATATGATGAATGGAGTATATGTCGCAATTAACTATTACAATGGAATGACTGGGAATCTCGAAAACTTTCGATTTACTTACACTGATATTCCTTGCTACTTTTCAAGCGCTTTCTTAAACATCTCATGCTATCAAAACTATACAAATTCACTTGGAATTTTTCATATCAGTGCTCATCCTGAACCCTATGCAATGATGCTCTATAAATTTACTTCTTCAATCAATTTAAATCTTTTCGGGACCACAGACGGTTTAATAATGTCTGACAAAAACAATTACCCCCAATATATAAGCACAGGAACTCCTCATAAATACGAAGTTTCAGCCCTTGTCCAAATAATAAAATTTTTGGGTTTTGATAAATTTGCTGTTCTGGCAGTTAACAATACATATTTTTCCTCGTGGATTACTTACGCAATCACCGATGCTTACAATAATAAACTAGAAATTTTAAATGATTTAAAAGATTATATTTTCAATGCTTCGATTACTGGAGATATTATTGATAGTGACTCAGTCTTTCAAAAAGTAATTGATTCTAAAGCAAGGATTATATTTTTAGCTTGCTCTGCTGTGGCTTTGCCTAAAGCTCTTAATAAGTTTAGTGATTTAGGTTTGAAAAAGGGCGATATTTATTTCGCCGTAAAAAACGTGAATTTTCCAGTCCTAGTGAACTACTCCGACCCTACTTTCTCTAAAAGAAAAAAGTTCATCCAAGGTCTTTTTTCTCTAACATCCGGTTTTTTCGTAGGTGAAACGGGGAGTTTTGTTGAAAGTGAATTAAAAACAAAATACGTGTCATATTCAAGAAGATCTTGCGACTATTTCGACTCATTTTCTCTTGGTTACTACGGAGTGAAAAGTCTGATAATCCAAGGTAAAGACTACGAAAAGTCATCTTCGATAATGACCGAAACTCGAAAAGCTAGATTCACAGGGTGTAATGGTTCGATTAAAGTTGTGGACTATACAAATCTTCGAGAATCTGAACTTTACGTCGTCAGTCAACTGAGACAAAATGGTTCAAACTTCACGATGAACGTGATTATAAATTATTACCCTTCAGGGTCGACAGTTTTTCAAGTGACGCTAGTGCCTTATTGGAATTCAGAAAAAACTCCTTCTTCAGTAAGAGTTAATAACTGGGGCTGCCCTTTTGATCCAAATGATTTAAAGACGTTTAAAGGAGGACTTATTGTTATTGGGTCTGTTTGTGCTGTGATTGGAATTTTCACTTTTATTAACACCCTGATCATTTGGAAAAATTTCTGGAATAAAGAAATCCAAGACCTAAGTACCAAAGAAGAAATGAGCTTTCAGGATTCAGTCGCTTTAATCACTGTTTTCATGGAATTCATTCAAATCGCATCAATGGGTCCAGATCTCGAAGACCTTTTCGTCGTTTTTAAAACTGTAGCAAGTGCGATGAGCTACAGTGTAGAGGACTTTGTGAGTGTAAAAAACGGTATATTTTGGTACGTTCTCGGCTCAGTTATAATCTTAGACGGTTTTTGGATCCTATTATGCATTGTCTGGTTTTTAAAGCTTCACGAAAGATTTTCAAGTTTTTGGCTTTTCAGATTTTTTGGATGGTCGATTTTGAATTTAATGCCAATAATAGGAGACCTGATGTTTATTCCTATAATTTCGACACTTGTCAATGTTTTTTTATGTGAAGAGTCATTAGACGGGACATTTGACGAGTGTTATCTGAGCAAGGACTGTCATCAGAGGTGTTGGGACTCGAAACATTTCCCGGTGGCTGTTTTGTCTGGAGTTTTTATTTTGATGTATCAGCCGCTTGCTGTTTATTTTCGACCTTTGTGGCAGGAACTCTTGCCTTTACTTCATGTCAAGGCACTGCCTAAGTACCTTATGTTGAAATCTGTTTTTCAAGTTGTGCTTATCATTTTAAATAAAACATTGAAAAAGTCAAGCCCAGCTGCTCATTCATTGGTTTTTATAGCGTTTTTGGCGCTTTATTCGTTTTTGATCGTTTTGAAGGACTCTTATAATTATCCCAGGCTTCGACTTTGGCATCGGCTTGGAGGGATTGGACTGGTCTTCTTGACGCTTATTTGGATTTTTAACGAATATCTTTACAAAAAGAAAGTAGTCTGGCTTCCTGTTCTCTTCATTGGGTGGTTGTGCATCGTGATAATCGGTTTGAAACTTCAAAGCAAAAGGTTCCCAAGCATGTTATTTCGAAGTGCAAACAAAGACATCGAAAAGATCTTTCGGTGGATGTTTAATTTGGAGAGGTCTGACAGCGTTTTCCAATCAATAAAATACCATGAAAATGCACCTGAAGGTTCAAAAGAGCAGAGCTCCTTCGACAGAATGGTTTTCAATAGTTAAAGATTAAACCCTCTCTCTTCCACTGATTAATAAAACTCAATATTAAGCTAAATATGTCCAGTTCTTTCAGTACCGATCATGAGGCTTTTCATGAAAAGCATTTTCTTAAAAAACTTCAAAATACCACTCTTCCGACTATTCGACGCTGATTTAAAATTGATCAGCGACCACTTCAGCCACCATTACCTTAGTACTTTATAATGGGTACAAGAACCCGTCGAAAGCTTCCAACCCTAGGCGAAAGCCTCGAAACGAAGCAAGGCCATCAACTGCCTAAGTCCAACGCTCGAGCATTGGAGTCTTTAGAGACATCTCCAATATCCTTAAAGCGTCCAGACCTTCGCCTTCCTTCGATTTCACACAAACTATCACCAAGCCGGGAACTGCCTTCCTTGGCCAAACTTCCAACAAAGCAGTCCTCAAGTCCTTTCACTTCAAAATCGTCTTCACCAGTGCGGAAGTCAAAAGAGTCGCTTAACGCAGAGTCAAGTCTTAACCAGATCCGTCAGCGTCGCAGTATAAACCTGGTGAATTCAAGCCTAAGTCCTTTATCAATAAGAGACAACAAATACACCAACCAAACAACAAGCTCATCTAAAACTCCTTCACCTGGAAAGCCACAACTTTCCATATCAAGCAAACTTGCTTCAAAACTGAAAAAAATTATAAAACTCAAGACTGAGTCTTTCGAAACTGAACAACTCGAAGTGGAAAACAATGAAAACAATGAAAAAAACATGAAAAAGTTTCAAAGTCCTGTTCTTAGAAAGTCAGGCTCGAGTTCTCATAAAAGTTATATTTCAGAAAATTCTGACTTGAGACTTAAAAGTGCGAATCAAGAGAATGAAGATGAAATGTTAGCTACTCCTGATATTGTCAGGTTTAATGAGTTAAGATTTCGATTATTTCAAGAAGACCCTCTTAATGAAGGGGTCATTGGAAGTATTAGAAGATGGAAAGTTGGAGAAATTTTAGGAGTTGGGTCTTATGCCCAGGTTTTTAAAGCTTTTGATGTGAATACTGGAGAGTTATTCGCTGTTAAGAGGACTTTTTTCAATGCGAAAAATAAAGCACAGTCGATGTTTGTGAATGAGTTGGAAAAGGAGATCAGGATTTTAAGAGGAATGAAAAGTAAGCATATTGTAAAGTACCTCGGAAGTGAAATGATCCAAGATGCTTTTTGTATATATTTAGAATACCTTCCCGGTGGAAGCATAGCCAGACTTTTGTATAATCTTGGAGCATTACCTGAAGTCACTGTCCGTGCTTATTTGATTCAAATCTTGAAAGGACTTGACTATCTGCATAACAATGGAGTCATTCACAGGGACTTGAAAGGAGCAAATATTTTACTTGACTCGAAAGGAAAAGTAAAGCTCAGTGACTTTGGCTGCTCCAGGCAGTATCAGTCTGACTCTGACTCAGGATTCGTAAGCTCGGTCAAAGGAAGTCTTCCTTGGATGGCTCCTGAAGTCATCAAACAAAAGGGATATGGACGGAAAGCTGATATTTGGAGTCTTGGGTGTGTCGCGCTTGAGATGTTAACTGCGAAAAAACCATGGGATAATGAAATTAATCATATTTCATTTATGATGAAAATAGCTTTGGATGGCAATACGCCTGATATTCCTGAAGGCGTTTCTCAGGAAGCTAGGAATTTTTTGGAACAGTGCTTTCAGAGGGATCCTAGTGCTAGGAAGTCTGCTAAGGAATTACTTGAACATGAGTTTTTGAGGACTATTGGGATATAGTGTATTTTAATATTTTTGTAGAGGTGGTCAGTGGGTTGTATTGGGTGAGTAATGGGTGGATTTAGAGAGGTTATGAGGGATGATGTAGGGGATTAACTGGTTTATCAATTGAATTTGATTTTTTTTTAATCTTGGAATATCTCATAAGAACAAATCAAGCCTAATCCATGCCTAACTTCTGATTCTAAAATCCTCAGATTTCTAAAACAATCAATTCTCCTAAATCCAACCTCAACCCCTCCAAATCCCAGGCCTTCCAATCATATTGATCCTAAAAGGGGGGCTATATAATGCATCGTCCAACTCTAGCTGACCTGACATTCGAATCCGACTCTTTAAGCATGGCAGAAGACTGCGAGTCCCTCAAAAGTCCAGATTCTTATTCGATCTCATCAGCTAGTTCTTCATTCAAGGACTTTCCCGTCCCGTCACTCAGAAAAGCTTCAGGAGAAGAGATCATTTTATTGACTGAACTTTTTCTTCCTGCAAAGCGAGAAAGAATGTTCATTCAAAAGAAAAATAATGACTTCGGATTTTTGAGAAAACAACGAAAATACTTCTCAGAACTTAAAGAATTTTACCAGGAACTTCAACTAATAAACAGTGAATATGTCCAAGATGCCCTCTTTAAGACAACTTCTAACTTTTATCATAAAAAACTAAAAAAAATCGAAAATTCACTGAAAAAAAACCTGGATTTTCAAGAAATACAAAAATTTCAAGATTTTCCTGACCAAGTCTCTCCTGCAATTCAGATGATTTTTCTAGAAAACGAAAAAAAAACTAAAAAAACCAAGAAAGGAAAAAATAAAGAAATTATTTTTCCTGAAATTAAACAGAAAGTGAAAGAAATTGACCTACTTGATTTGAAAGAAGATAAAAAAACTTACATGCAAAGTCTTTTTAATTCATTTTCAAAGCGACCAGGGGTTTCTTTCGAGTTTCATTCCAAGAAGGTCAAAGGTTTTTTAAAACTTTCCCCAGGGCCAAACAAGAATCCCTTAAGTCCAGTGAACCCCTTAAAACCTTCAGTTCCTTTAAATCATTTCGAGACCCTTCCCCGTTCAACATTTCTAACCTTTTCCTCACTTCCACGAAAAAAACAATCATTTATTCACTCATTCCCATCATGTCACTCACTATTCACTCTTCTCTTCTCAGAAAAATCATCTGAAGACTACAAGACTTTAAAATCCGATCTTTCTAAACTTTTCGTGATTCCAACTAAAATCATTGAAACTACTCCAAATGAAGACCTTCAACTTTCCTCAGAGTCAGAAGAAGTCGACCTTCCTCCAAAGTCAGTTCTTTTAAAACAAGCTTCAGAATTAACTCACTGTAAATTCGCTTACAAATCTCATTTGTTGAAAAGAAGTTGGAATATTGAAGAACTTCAAAATTTTCATAGACCGAAAACTCGGATTTTTTCGGATTTTCGAGTTTTTCTTTATATTGATTATGGAAAAGAAAGAAGACTTAATGAAAATCCGAATAGCTTTCTTCAGTTTTCGAAGAAAGAAACTCTTACTCTTGCTGCTGGAAGGTTTATTTTGTGTGAATATGTCGAAAAAAAACCGGTTTTGATGCAGAATCTGGGAATGGCTTCAAGAATTTGCAATTATTACACGGAGTATAAGGATGAAGAGTATATGGGAGAACTTGGAATTACTTGTGAGGTTGAGGAAATGAAAAGTGTGAGGATCTTGCCGGATGGTGCTAATCTTGCTTTTTTTGAAAATAATTTGTTTGTTGCTCCTATTTTTTATCATCCTGCTACTGGGAATGACTTTTTAATGGTTAGAACTCCTGATGGATGGATCGGCAGAAGTTTTAGTAAAGTCTTCACTGTCGGTCAGATAGAACCTAAAATGGAAGTCGTAGTTCCTAAATCAAAAAGAAGCAGAGACTTCAAAGATAAACATTTCATCTCAGTCATCCTTGAAAAGCTTTTTCTCAATGATAATGAAATCGAAAACGAGAGTTTCAAAGAAACTGTTCAAGAAATGAAGCTCACAAATGCAAAAAAACTTGCAAATGAACATAAAATTATTAAAAATAAAGGAGTCTGGACCTGTGAAAAGCAAATTTCGAAAGATGATTTCAGAAAAATGATTAGTCCTGAAGAGTTTGTGTGTTATGAGACTTTACTTTCAGGAGTTCAAGAACTGGCTGACCTGGGAATCACTTTAAAAACAACAGAAAAACTTTTGAGTTCTTTGCAGACCTTGTTCAAAGAAATGCCTGATCAGCAGATTCGGTTTGTATCTGGGTATATTGAAGAAAAAGTTGCTCTTAGCCCTTGGAATTTGACCAGCAGCTACTCAAAAGGTAAAAAAAAATGCAACTTTTCCCTAATCGGCCGCGGTGATCCAACCTGTGGTCATTGCGGTTACTCATTCGAGCTCCTCAGCAAATACTCCTCCTCAGACCTTTCCTTAATAAAAGATCAAATCCGAAAAACAGTATTAAAAGAAATCAACCTTCTAGGAAACTCTTGGTACAAACACCTTGATTCAAGCGAAGACGAAAACGAGGACCAAGGCATTAACTTCAACAATTTCAATCTTCCAAAAGATTCCGAGTTACTTTTCGACGATTCTGCAGAAAACGAGCAAGAACAACTAAAAAAATTCATTCAAAGTTTAGACGTGCTAAAGCAGCCAAGACCATCAATAAAAAAAATCATTAAAAAAACAATAATCATCCCTTTGCTCCCCTCAGGATATAAAAAAGTCATCAAATATATCGACGATCCCCAACAAATCAACAATTTTATCTCAAAAAAACATCCAATTCCCAAATATTTCCTTAAACCTAAAGCAAATCGTGAAGAACTCGAAAAACAGCAAAAAAAACAACAGGAAAAAATTCAGAAAAAACTTGAAATCAAAGCGAAAAAACAAGAAGAAGCCGCGAAAAGAAAAGAAGAAAGAAAAATCGAAAGAGAAAAAGAAAAAATTTTAAGGGAACAGGAATGGAAAAGTATTTGTCTTGAAAAATATAACTCGGGTGCTGTCTTGTTTAATACTGGAACGAATTCTAATGTGCGTTGTAGTCGTTGTAATATGATTGGACATGTGAAAAGCAACAAAAGGCTTTGTCCTGCTTATGTCGAGGACCAGTTGGAAGTCAAAACTGAAGCCAATGTAAAAAATTCTGAGATGAACAAAGAACAGAAAACGAAAAAAACGAAAAAAATGAAAAAAAATGAAAAAAAAAAAAAAGTCGAACAGAAACCTTTGCAAAAAGTCAAGTCGAGAAGAAGGGAAATCAATGAGTTTGAACAACTTTTGGTTAAGTTAATTGAACGAGAACAGGATAAGGAAATTATTCAGAAATCTGGAGGACTTATGGAGTTATTGAATATGTCTGAAAAGGGATATTCTTGGACTGTTGATGAAATGGAAGAAGCACTGAAGAAGGTTTATGGAGAGGACTTTGAGTATTTTCAGGATGAGATTGAAGAACTTAAGTTTAGACAAGAAATTAAGGCTTCTGCTCCTCTACCGAAGAAAATTAAGAGTAAGCCGAAGGTTCAGATGATTGAGGAGTCAGAAACTTTAATAATTAATACTTTATAATGTATTTTTAATCTATTAAAATACCTATAAAATGCTTTAAACCTCTAATGTGTATGCAAACGCCCTATATTAAATTATGAAAACCATATGATCATCTATAGAGTCAAATTAGACGATTCACTCGATGAGTTCTCTTCCTGAATCTGAGTTTTCTCCAAGATCGTGGAAAACCCAATAAGACAAGCTCTGATACAGTCATTCAAATTTTCCCTCCTAAGTTTCGCAAAGTTTTTATCAACAGCAAGTTTCCTACTAACCTTCGCAAAAGTATTAATTGCCTGAACAATAATCATTTCCACATTCTCAAGTCTTGAATCAAAAACTTCAATATTTTTATCCTGATTTTTAAGTTTTTTCTTAGAATTTTCAAAATCTTGATTAAAAAAGTCATTTTTTTCATCTCTAAACCTAAGTTCTTGCAATTCATCTTTAAGCCGATTCATAAAAACATGAAGTTTTTCAATTTGCAGTAAAGACTGACTTACATGATTCACAAGTTTTTTTTTATTATCCATCAAAAACTGGTAATGATTTAAAATTTCTTCAACATTTCCAACATTTGTAACTTTTTGAATAGTTTTAAATTTTTCCTGTTCCGCTTCACAAAACTTCTCAAATCCCAAAATTTCTCCTTCAAGAGACTCAACTTTTTGATACTGATTCAAATGATTTTCCAGTCTCTTCAACCTTTCCCTGTTATTTTCCGATTTAATTTTCAATAAATTCCTTTCTTTTTCTTTACTCACTGAAAGTTGCAGACGAACTCGACTTTCAATAATTTTCGTCTTTTCATTGATATTCCTCGAGTAAGCATCTTTCATCATATTCCAACTTTTCAGATTTTTTTCATATTCCAAGTTAAATTCACTAGTTGCAGAAGTAAGCTGAAGGTTAATTTTTTGCAAGATACAAGTTTCTTGTTTAACTTCTGAGAGTTTTTTCCGAAGATTTATCAAAGGAAGGGCCGCTGTGAGATTTTCTGATTTAATTCTACTGACCATGTGCTTTAAACTCTCTGAATAAGTTTTTTCATTAATCAGGCCTGATTCAAGTTCCTCACATTCTGAAGTCTTTTCATTTAGAATGACTGAGTCAGGTTTGAATGACTCTTGAATGGAAAGTTCTTCTAGTTTGTTGATGAGACAAGCAAGGACTTCACGTTTTTTTCTTAAATCGTTGTGGACTTTGTTGAAGATCGTCTTTTGGCCCAGGACTGAATCACGGAAAGACTCGATGTCCTTACTAATGAAGGACTTTTTTTCTTGACTTCGAGGGTTTGAATGAAAATCACTGAATGAGAAGTACAGACGGGTTTTTTCTTCGATTCTTAAAAATAAGTCTTTTGTTGTTTTTGATATTTCTTTTGGTGAAAGGTTCCCTTTTTAAATGTTACTTTTGAGGAACTCCTCGGATGTCGTGTTGTTTCGACTTGTGTAACCTCGGAGTATACCGTGATGGACTTTTGGAAGACGTTTATCGGATTTTAACTCTGTGAAGCTGAAAATTCCTCGGAGTTCTGCGAGACTTCGAGAGCTTTCTAAGCTGTTTTTGGACTTTTTAGATAACATAATAATGGAACCCTCAAAAACCTCCCAACTCAACTCAACCCAATCCAACCCATCAAAACCCCTCGAACCCAAATAACCTTCCTCGAATCCAGTTTCCCATAAATGTCAAGAAAACCCCTGTACTTTTCCCAATCCCAATTCAAAGGCAAAGCTCGAGGAAACTCTCGTGGAAGAACTCCAGACAAGCGAAGCCTAACCGACGACCTCGACATGAACAACTCTGACATAACTCTAATGAAAGAAGCTTTCGACATAATGGACATTCAAGGTTCAGGCGTGATAAACAAAGACGACCTTTCAAACATTCTCAATCTTTTAAAAGCAGACTGCGAAGTCGGAGAAAAGATCTTAAAAGGCCTTTCGAATCTCGACGAAATTAACTTTTACGAATTTGTCCAACATGTCGACGCCGCTCGAGGCAACGCGAAGACAATAGAAGGCTGCGAGAAGCTATTTGAATTAATCAGCAATGAAGGAAAAATCGATGAAGAATGTTTGAAGAAGCTCTGCAGAGAACTCGGAGAGAAAATCAATGAAGATCAAATTTCTGAGTCAATAGAAAAAATCGCTTCTGGAAAAGGTTTCATCTCTGCTGAAGAGTTTAAAGCTCTGATGATTGGGAAGAGAAGAAAATAGAATTTAAATAAAAATCTAGCCAAATACTGTTACTTTAATTGTAAAGGCCCCTGTACTTCAGATTCTGTGATGTTTAGGTTTAAAGCTTGTAGTTCTCTTGATGTTTCATCTCGGATTTCAGGTCTCATTTGGATTCCAGCGTCGAATCTTTGAGAGTTTTCATTGAACTTTGGACTTAAAATCGATTTTTCGACGGTTTCCTTTAAAAATATCGGGATTAGATAAGTTTCTTCAAAGTTCTGAACTATCATCTTTACCTTTGAGCAGGGGTTACTTGATATCAAATAACTTGACTCTTCTTTACCACTTGTCAAGAAGTAGCTAAGGCCAGTTCCCAGAACACTGTAAACAACACATCCAAGAAAAGCAACGTCTTTCAACTCTTTCGGCAATACTTGAATCAAAAATGCATTCGAAGTCCCTCGAAATCCTCCAAAAGTAAAAGAAATGCAATCAACAACCTTCACACTTTTCACTTTACATAAATAAGCGAGCGCTAGCGCGAGCAAATACGAGAAAATCAGCACAATCACCATAAAAACAAGCAGAGAAGCCACTTGGTAGTCCAGATTAACTTGAACCAAATTGAGACCGATCCAGATCTGAACAAGGACCTCAGCCACTAAAGAAGTAGTTTGATAAAAAGTTGACCTGCTGACAAGTGACCCGTCAGAAACGAGTCCATATTTGACGAGGAGTAAACAAGAAACAATCATTGAAACAACAGGACTTCCTCCAATTGACTGACTTGCAAGTGCAGAAACTACTGACAAGAGGCCTGGGGTGAGGACTTCGAAAGGAGTCCAAGATTTGGAGAGTTTAAAGGCTCTGATAAGCAGAGACCCGATGATTCCGACGACTATTCCGATGACTAGTCCCACTGCCCACAGTTCAAAATAAAGAAAGTACCCGAATTGGATAGAGGCATGCAGAGGGTAGGTGAAAAGGAGAGAAAATAAATGAGAATTCATGAATAGATGGTACTCTGAATCTTTTTCTATACCTAAAGATGAACCTGGCACGAGAAATGTGCAGATTAACTGGATTATTGATGAGATTTCACTATTGTGGTTCAGGTTTGAAAGGATCAATGAAAGGAGTAAGGTTCCAAGGCATGTAGCTAATGAACCACCGATTGTTGTCATTAGGATTATACTCCCGAGACGATTGAAAACTAACGCCTGGATAAAGATTACTCTTGGCATTGTGTGGACTTTTTCGAGGATGGAGAGAGTTAATAGAACTGGAAGAACTTCTGGGAACCAGGAGAGGAATGATGTGTCGAAGATTCTTTGAATTATTCCTATGGTTAAACCTAAAAGTAACCCAAAGATCTTTTCTTGAAAGATACGACAGTTAAAATCTCGGGAGAGTTGTCCAAGAACCAAAGACCCTGACACACCAAGTAGAATAAGTGCCAGCTCTAAAGAAGAAATCATTTTTATTTACACATGAATAATCAGAGATAATTTAGGATTTATGATAATAATCTTTGGTTTTCTCCAAACTTAAAAACTTATGATGTTACTTATTCGTATAAATGACTGACAGGCTTATTGATTTTAAAGCTGTCTTGCCACAGCTAGAAGAAGAGCCAGGCAGGTTCAGAGGAGGTGTGAAACGTTTCCGTTTACACAAAAATGAAGGTTCTCCAGCTTTCATCCTCGGAGGAAGTAATTCCGAGGTATCAAATTCATATCGAGTATCAAGTCCAACCATCACAACACCAATTCCATCTTCAGTGAAATCAAAGGACTACTCAAGAAACTCTTTAATTTTAGAAGCAACAAAGAAAATGCGTTCTCCTGTGAAGGTAGCCTTGAACGATCCCCTTCACAACGACATGTTAAGTCTTTTGTCCCATCCTGCATTTCAACAACCAGTTTATACAAAGCTTCGACCGAAAGTCATAAATAACAATCCTATCACTGGAGTCTCTTCGAAGCAGTCTTTTTCACCTGAGCCGTTTAGAAGATTGGTTCATACAGGGGCGAGAGTTATGTCACTTGATAAATACTCGTTTAAACATTAATCTTTCTATGGATGTGAAAATTTGGGTGAGTATTTTTTACAGGAAAGCTTTTAGGGTTAAAAGATTTAGAGAATAAACTTTTGGGTTTAGAAAAAAAATAATAATGGGTTTGAACTTTATTTGATTATTGTTTAGGACTTTTTTGTTTAAAGAATGGAAATTCATAATATTTGAGTATAGGATGAATGTTGTTTATGTTTAGTCTTTATGAATGAGATTTTTTCAGTTTTTATCAGGTGATTTATTTTATTAAAGAGAGCGCATTTGGTTCAGATTTGTTTTGCTTGAATATGTCGCATTATATAAACTTTAAAAGTTCAAATCATTCTAAAAGAATTAAAAAATATCATATTAAATCCAGAATTTATACAAAAACTATAACAGTGAAGTTAAAACTCATGAAGAGCCTGAATAAACCTAATTTTTTCCATAGATTTATCAATTTTTTAAAATAATCTACGATTATCATACTTATCTATAATTTAAAATTTTCAGGTCATTTATCCTCTGACTCAGTGTGATTATAGACATTATTCATAGAAAACTCAAACCCTTTATTCACCACTTTTCCACAATAACCATCTTCAGACTTCACTAAAAGACTTTCCCTCAAAAACCTCATTTAGAAAATGTCAACTTCTAATTCATTAGCTTTTCCATCAGCTTCTCTTGAAAGTTCAATTCCAGCGGTTCAATACAAACTTTCACATGAAAAAAGACAAAGTTTCCTTTTATATCAAGACGAAAACTTCGAAGCCTGGCGGAAAAAAGAAGAAAAGTTTTTAGGAAAATTTCTCATGATTCACAATTTTTCTCTTGATTCACTTGAAAAATGGGAAAATGCTGACTTTTTCATGAACGGCGAATACGACTTTTCATGCAGAGTCGTTTCAGACTGGAAACCTTTAACTGACAGGATTTCGAAAAAAGGAATATTTTTGAGAAATCGCATCATCAGGCCTTTAGTTGATTTGAGACTTAAGAGCATCGCTTTTGAGTGCAGGTTGCAGGTTAGACTTATTGGGGACAGTAGTATTTTTATCATTTCTAGGAATAATGGAAATGTTTTAACTACTTCACCTGTTATCAGGATTTCGAAGGATACTAGTTTGAAAGGGATTTATTTGATGTTCGGGTGCATTGATGTCAATAGTTCTAAGTTTGAGTATAAGAGACAGGTCCAGGTACCGGAAAATTTGAATAAACAACCTTTTGAAAAAAACTATCGAGATATTGAAATTTGTGTCACTGATAATGGAGACTCGAGGATTTCGTTGGATATTAAAAGTTGTGGAAAATATCAACCTTTTGAACGGTTTCATACCAGTTGTGATTATTTTTTACCTTATTTTGAAAAAACTAAAATTTTGATTGCTGGGACTGGAGACTCAGTTTTTGTTAATACTTTTTCAGTTCAGCAGATTGAGAGATATGATGGCAAAGTCGCTGAAAGATCTCCTTATTGCTGTTGTTTAACATTTTAATCCAAATCCTCAAACTCAATCCCCTAAAAAATCCATTTAATTTTGCGGTTTATTTAAATTCAAATGAAACTCATACTAATCCTGCTACAATTCCACCTTCTAAAGACCTGCAAGATCGATTCAGAATTCGAGACTCCGCAATTCTTCGAAGGTTTAGGATTCCTTTCATCAGACGACTTAATAGTCTACAACTCTTGCCACCTTCATTCAACCCACTGCAAAATCTTCAAAAACTCTTTCAACCTCTCGTAATTTGAACTCAGTCAAAAACAATGGAGCAAGTCACAGTCAAACCTTGACCCAGGCTTCGGTTTTACCTGGCTTTACTCTTCAGACCTCTTCATCTTTTCCGGAAGGTCAGTCGACGGAAGCCTTCTTCCAGGTCTATCCCAAGTAAAAGATGGAAAAAAATCAGTGATAGACTTGAAAAGTCCTTCAGTAAAGCCTACATAGAAGCCAAAACCAAGAAGTTCTGCTTGTATGGCTCGTTTTTCTCATTTTTTGATACTTTTCGCAGGAGAGTCTATGACGGGAGAAGAGGAAAATGACTTCTGGATCTTTGACCTGAGGAGTAAAGAATGGCAGCAGATTGTTCCGAAAGGTTTTGAAGGTTTTGGTAGAAAGGGTCATAGTTGCTTGGTTTATGAACAAGACTCACTTTTTCTAGTCTTTGGAGGCGTTGCTCGAGGGAACTACTTGAATGACTTGATGGTCTTTCGAGTGCTTTTCACTCAAAAAGGCCTGATTTTTACCTCTGCTTTAAGTGAATTTGAAGTTTTAGGGAATCTTCCTCGACCGAGAGAAGGAGCGTCTTTTGTGATGATTGACAGGCGCCCGATGATTTCTTCTGGGTGTAATTATAAAGAAGCTGAATGCTTTGGAGATATATTTTTTTTAACTGTTGAACAGTCTTCGATTTTAGTCACTGAGGTCAAGGTTAACTTGCCAAAGCAGGAAAAGGTTTTAATTGTTCCTGATGTTCATCGGTTTTTTGTTGTTCCTGGACATTCCAAGAATAATAAACAAGAAAAGAAAAGTTTTGTTGTTTCTTGTTCTACTGCTTGCTCGAATAATGGAATACTTATCAATGCTGTTTGTATTTGTAATTCGATGTTTTTTGGAGAAAGCTGTGAATTTAAATGTGTTCATGGAAGGTTTGTAACCGGCCAATGCATATGCGATTCCGGTTTCGCGCTTCCAGACTGCGAATACACCATCCCCCAATCCTTAATTCAAACATCCTCATGTTCCCACAACTGCCACAACCGAGGTACCTGCCTGAACAACGAATGTCACTGCCTTCCCGAGTACTTCGGCATATCCTGCGAGTTAAAATACTGTTCCTCAAACTGCGGTTCCAACAAAAATCAAGGAGCCTGTGACCACTCCTCCGGTCTTTGCAAGTGTCAAAGTAAATTCGGTGGTTCTCACTGCGAGCATTTCTGCCCCGAAGGGTGTCCTTCCGGCCATGAGTGCCAAAACAACAACCAATGCATCTGCAAGGACTGCGGCGTCAGCTGCAGTCAAAAAGGAACTCTAGTCGACGGAGTCTGTCATTGTCTTCAAGGCTACTGCGGCGCCACCTGCGAGCAACTCTGCGAAGACTGCCACGGTCACGGAAAATTCACAGGAAAATGCGAATGTTTCGACGGGTACTTCGGCGTCGCTTGTCAGGCCTCATGTCCTAATCTTTGTTCAGGTCAGGGCATTTGCAATGAAGGAATTTGTGAATGTCGCCCAGGGTGGGAAGGCCAGGACTGTGGAATTGAAAATGACTGTAAAAAATGTCTTAATGGAAGATGTGTTGATGGAAAATGCAGATGTTTTAAAGGGTTTTCAGGAGACTCTTGTAATGAAGAAGTCTGCCCGAATAACTGTACTGTTATTGACTTTCACTTTGAAGTCAGGGGAGAAAAAGTAAGGGTTTTTAAGACACTTGAAGACTTGCCTGATACAAGTGACCCGGTTGTTGAGGTGCTTGTGACGGCAGGGCTTTGTCTACCTGATAAAAAAATATGTCAGTGTTTTCCTGGCTTCTGGGGAAGTGACTGTTCTAAATCTGAAGTTTGTGAAAAATGTCTTCAAGGTACTTGTGAAAATCATAAATGTCGATGTTTTCCAGGGTTTTCAGGAGAATTCTGCGATTTAAGTGAATGCCCATCGTCTTGCTCGAATCATGGAGAATGTATCTCAGGGAAATGCTCTTGTTACCCGCTTTGGTCAGGACCTGCTTGTAGTGCTTGTTTATGCAAACAAGGCACATGTCTTTCAAGTCACTGTGAATGCTTTCCTGGATATGAAGGACAATTTTGTGAAGTCAGGACATGTGAAAAGTGCATTCATGGAATTTGTGCTGATTTTTCATGTCACTGTGAAAAAGGATTCTCGGGAAAGTACTGCGAGGTTTGTGATGATTGTTTTAATTGTCAGAATCATTTGGAATGTGGACTTGGAAAGTGCATTGAAAGAAAATGTCAATGTCCGAAAAGGACTTCTGGGAAATTTTGTGAAGTTGAAGAATGCTCTGGACATGGAGATAAGAATGGAGAGGATTGTGTCTGTGATAAAGGGTTTTTTGGCAAGGACTGCTCGATTAGTCAGGAATGCAAAAATAATTGTTCTTTTCATGGAGTTTGTCATTTGGGGAAATGCTTTTGTGAACCTGGATATGAAAATGATGACTGTAGTTTGAATAGGGATTGCCCGGATAACTGTAACTTTAATGGAAAGTGTGTTAGGGGAAAGTGCTTTTGTTTTCATGGGTTTTTTGGACCTGCTTGTTTACCTGAGAAAGTCTGTGAAAATTGTCCTTGTCCTTGTGTTGCTGGAAAGTGTCTTTGTCAGAAGGTTAAGGAAGCAGTGATTGAAATGCCGATTTATAATATGATTCAGTCTGAATGTCCTCAAAACTGTAATAATCATGGACAATGCATTCACAACACCTGTGTCTGTGATGAGAACTGGCAAGGTGAATTCTGTGAAATTCTTGAAATCCTCGACAATTCCAGATTTTGTATGAAAAACGGTAAAGAATGCAGTGGTCACGGACTTTGCAACAATGGTCGTTGTTTCTGTGAAAAAGGATTTTCTGGAGATTTATGTGAATCTCAGCCATGTGATGACTGCAAAGGTCTTCATCAGAGCTGTGTTCAAGGAACTTGTCAGTGTTTGAAAGGATGGTCTGGAAAAGAATGCTCAGTCCCGGATGATTGCTCGTTTAAGGATTGTGGAAAGTTTGGGAATTGTGTCTCAGGCAAGTGCTTGTGTGAATATGGATATACTAGTGATGGGTTTAAACCTTGTAGTCTTGCAGTTATGGAGTTGGGGACTATTGCTTTGGTTATTTCTATTGTTTATGGGTTGGTCATATACACAATCCTACGTCTAAACCCAAAAATAACTTAACTTAACCTCTCGACATACAAACTAAGCCGTGTGTCTCCACGATCAACACTAAGTTCCTTCAACTCTCTTTCACACTCAAGTACCAAAGCAATCCTTCCCAACAATTCCGGATTACTATTCTCAACTTCACTCCAAGCAATATTCACATATTCCGCCAAAGTCGCTATATGTGGCAAAACAAGTTGAAAAAGTGGATTTTCACTTCCAGGAATTCCTCTAACAACAACTAAAAGTTCATGATGACAAGCAGAGCTAAGTTGAACACTCACAAGTTTCCTCAAAGCCGATAATTTTTTAGGTATTTCTTCTTCATTCATCTTCTGCAACAATTGAGTCCAAAGTGCTTCTTCAGAGACTAAAGCACTAGAAGTCAATTCATATCCTTCAGAAAATCCAAGTTTTCTGAGGATTTCAGAGAATCCCTGCCCAGTCGGACAATAAAACAACCAAGGCTCGTCTTCTTGTGCATTCGTTTTTTTCCCTGCGTTGTTGATGGCAAGTGACTCTTTAGCCACCAGCGGGATTCGACTGGACTTCTTGCAACGTTTAAGCTGAAGGGTGAGGTCCTCGACGAGGTCTTCAAGTTCACAGATTTTATCAAGAAGGATCTGCCGTTCATGAGAAGATTTCGAGGACTGCTCTTCGAGATGTTCAAGTCTTTTTAAGATTTCTTCCATTATAGAAAAGTGTTAAACTCTTTCATTATGATTAACTAGATATATTCAACTTTGTCTTTTCTCTCAAATAAATAAATGGCTTTCGTGATTCCCAAACAAGGTTTTTCCTTCCCCACTGCAAACTAATGGCAAAGCATTGTTTTATCAGGTTTCTTTTCGTCAGATCAGCGACTAAAAAAGAAGCATTGTAGTGATTCGCTAATGATCTTCCTTTACCTTGACGAGAATTTCCTTTGTTAAGTGCAACGATCACGATTCCTATTTTTCTAGAAAGTTTTTCTTGGATGATTTGAAGTGTTTTTTCCACGTAGTCCAGAGAAAGACTTGAAGAAGGGTCGAAAACGATGATTGCTGATGAAAAGTTCAAGTCTGGTACTTCGATGCTTTCGATTATTTGAAGAGTTATTGATGGAGGGGGGAAGCTGAAGGTGTAAGTCGAACTTTTAGGGTGCTTCGTCGGGATGTACTTTGAAGGAAGGTAGTTGTAAAGGTACTTCGAGATGAAGGAAGACTTGCCGACACCTTCTTGTCCGAGGACTACGCACGTCGTTGTTGGGCTTGCCATTTATTTGCGCCATTTGAAGGCTTTAGAGGATTAGGGCGATTAGACATTATGAATTAGTTCGGATTACTGAATAGTTAGAAATGGTTATATTATGAGAAAAGAAAGCTTATTTCGTTTGATTTACTTTTTCCTTTCCCATGTCGTGCTTGTCGTGATTTACTTGGTTGTAAGAGTTAGATAGTCAGTGATCACAAGAATTTTATCGCTTATACAGTACTTACTTGTTTATAAGCTTTACTATTTAAACGATGACTTTTTTTACTTCTTGAATCATCCTCTTCCTAAAAGGCCTTCGTCTATTGCAGTGGCTTCTTCGAAAGACTTGACAGAAAAACAAATGCAGAAAATTTTGAACTACTCAGCTTTAGTTGGAATTAATCGAGTTACTTTTGTACAGTCAAAAGAAGTGAAATTGGAACAAGATTTATTTTTTAAGCCTGTTGAGGTCTCTTTTCAGATGAAGAATGCTGGAGTTAGCGAAATTGTTGCATTGGTTAAAGATAAGAGAGGATTGGAGAGAGATATGATTGTTTGTCCTGCTCCGCAGCTGCTTTTGTTTTATGGGCAGAAGGGAATGGCCTTGGATGGAATTCCTGTCAGATATCTGTATTCGGCGGAGATGTATTGGATCTCTAGAATTGACCCTGTTGCGTTTTTTAAAGTTATGGAAAGGTACTCAATCAGTGAGCAGCGAAACGGTAGATAATAACCATTCTAAATCTCAAAACTCTCCCACCTCTAAAACTCCTAAAAATTCCTAAACCCAAACTTCAACCGATAAATGGACAAATACAAAAAGGTGAAAATAGTCGGCAAAGGTAGCTTCGGCCACGCAGTATTAGTCCAAAGTGTTCTAGACCGAAAGCAGTACATAATGAAAATAATCGACGTGTCACGAATGGAGCGAAAGCAAAAAGAAGAAGCATTAAACGAGGTGCACGTATTAAAAGCAATGCGTCATCCTTACATCGTGACCTATCGCGAAAGTTTCATGGACAAGCGCTGCTTATGCATCGTGATGGACTACGCCGACGGCGGCGACATGTACGGTAAAATCGCGAAACAGAAGCAAAACGGTAAAGGCTTTCCAGAGAACTTAATCTTAGACTGGTTCGTTCAGATCTGTCTGGCAATAAAGCACATGCATGACCGGAAGATCCTTCATCGTGACTTAAAGACCCAAAACGTGTTTCTGACGTCGAAAGGCGAGGTTAAAATCGGCGATTTTGGTATTTCTCGAGTCTTGCAACACACTTATGACTGTGCTCAAACAGCCATTGGGACTCCTTATTACCTTTCTCCAGAGATATGCCAGGAAAAGCCTTATAATCAAAAGTCAGACATCTGGTCTTTAGGATGCATTTTGTATGAAATGGTGACTCTTCGACATGCTTTCGACGCCAGTTCGATGAAAGGACTTGTTGTCAAGATACTTAGAGGGACTTATCCTAGTATTCCTCCTTGTTATTCACAGAACCTTCGTGATTTAATTGATGAAATGCTTGAAAAAGACCCACATAAACGTCCTAGTATCAAGAAAATCCTGGAAAAAGAGTTTTTAAGTTCAAGAATTTCTCAACTTTTATCACAAACTGTCGCAAAACATGAATTTGGAAGAGTTTTTCAGAAAATTGAAGAAGTTAAAGAACGACAAGAACCTGAGAAAAAAGGAAAGAAAAGAGAGGAAGAAGAGACTAAAGAGGAAAAAATCGGATATGAAGAAGTTGTTCAAAGTTTAAGACAGTGTCTTGAACAGAAAGGTGATGTTGAAAGTGACGATTTTGATGAAGAACCTGCACAAAGAGCCAAGGCAAGTTTTTTAACACCTGAAGGAGTTCCTTTACCTGGGGTAAGTGAAGTTGACTCTGCTTTTGGAAGGATCGAGGCACTTAGGTGTTATTTAGAAAGCATGTTGGGAATGGAGAAATTCATGCAAGCTTATAATTACTTGTCGGTATCTCACATTTAGAACACTGTTGAAGATGATGAAGAAAATCAAGAACTTTACGTGATGCTCGGTAATCGACTTAGTAAATACATCACGCTTATCTACCAGCTCATTGTTTGTGAAGACGCTTACTACAAGTCTTCTTAACAAATAGTGTTAATTATATAAGGTGTTATTACTAAGTTCCATTTAAACTGACCTTGCATTTAAATGATAAACGAATCAGGAAGGCTTCTCACTTTAAACAGGTTAAAATCTGAGGACTTCTCAACTGAGGACTCTTCGGATTGGCTCATCCTTCGGCTTAACTCAAAATTGAGCTGTCAAGAAATCCGTTATAACGAGTTACTCATCAGGATCAATAACCTCATCTGCAAGTTCTCAGCTTCAATTGATGCATTACTTGCAACTCTTGATATCAAAGCACAGGATGAAATGATTCGAGAGATTTCGTATTTTCAGAAGAAATCTGAACAGATTTACTCGAATTGCTTGAACCTGGACATTAAAAATGAACTTATAGAGAGGCTTTATGATCAGGACTTTAGCAAAGCCAAGTTCAAGGAAATCATTTTAAACATATTCGGAGAACTCGCTGACTACGACCAAAGAACCGCTGCTCATTCCAGAAGAAGATCTCAAGACCTAGACTGCGAAGGTCGAACGCCTTTAAAATCCACTTATCTCTCAACAAGTCCCTGCGAAAAGCCCTGGTCAAGACACTTAAAAGAAGACCCAGACACAAAAATAACAGAAGTCGCAAAACATGGAAAAGAATTCAAAGAAAACATTGAAACAAGTCTAAATTTCCAGATAATTTCAAAAGCATTGAAAGAAGAAAACGAAGTCCTCGGCATGAAAATCACTTGTTTACAAAGCAAATTAACCTACATAGTCAGTTGTGTTTATAAATTCATTTCAAACACCTCCAAGTTCCAAAAAAACCGAAAAGAACTGGAAGGCTACTTGAACTTGATGTCTTATGAGACTGAAAAGCATAAAATCGAGGTTAAATTAAGGGAAGTCCTCGAACATGACGACCTTACCTGGAAAAACTCTTCTCCTGTCAAACAACCGAGTTTTTCACTTGTCAAACCTGAACTTCGCAAACATAAAAGAAGAAGTTCAGACCTTTCTCAACATGTTTCAGAAAAAATCAACTTGAAGTTGATTGAAGAAATCACGAAACAATATACGGAAAAAATTGAAAATCTTAGTAATTCTGTTGTTAAACTGGAAAGTGAAAATAGAAACTTGAAAAATAAGATTTTTAATGTGAATAAAGAAATTAAACAAAATAAGGTAATAGCTGAGGGAAAAATCAATGAAATTGTTGAGAAAGGGAAAAAAGATCTCCTGGCTTCGAGTAAAAATATTCTTGTTAAACAAATGAAAATTTTTTCATCTCAATTTGAAGAAAAAATTGAAAAGATTTCGAAAAAATTGATGGAAAAAAGTGAAAAAATCAGGAATTTAAAAGGGTTGGTTATTCAAGTGCTGCAAGGAAACCTTTGCACGTTGATTGAGCTTAATAAACAGGTGGAAAAATCGCAGAATAATGACTTGATAGTTCAAATAGAAAATTTGAAGTTTATTATCGACTCTAACCAGAGTTTTTACAATAATAAAGAAAAAGTTCTGGAAAATGTTATCATTTCAGCTGAAGGTGATAAAGATAAACTACTTGTTCTTGTCAAAGACCTAGAAAATAAGGTTTTTCACTTACAAAAGGAAAATTTTTCAATAAACGAACTGGAAAATCTCAAAGTTTCTCATGAACAAGAAATCAGGAACCTTTCTAATGAATGTAAAAAACAGAAAGAAATGCTTAAAGATATTCAACTCGAAAATATTCGCCTTCAAAAAGATGAAATTCATAAAAAATCACGAGAAAAAAAGAAAATTGAAAAAATTTCCAGAAAAAATTACGAAAATCTAAAAGAAAAACAAAAAATCTCTGAAAATTTCAAAATTTTCCAAGAAATTTCAGTGATTTTCAATGAAAAGTCTGTACTTTTAAATGAAAATTTAACATATCGTCAACAAATTACTTTCAAAGAAACTGGAACAATGACTGAAAAATTTTTTGAATTTGAAAACTTGCAAGATTTTAACGATTCACTTACTGAGTATTCCCCTTTCACTGAAGAGCGATATTCAAGAGTAGAAGACCCTCAAAGCGAAAGCCTGAAATTTTCTTCATTAGCTCTGATGTCAAGTTATCCAAAATTCACACTTCCCCAAATGGACCTGACAATATCAGAAACAATATCAACTTCCATTCAAACAACTCTTCCAGAAACAGTTAAAATCGAAGTCACTGTAAATTGTTTCGACGCTGAATCATTTCAAAAAATCCAAGACATGCAAGAAATTCTCTTAAAATTTAAAAATTCAGTTTTTCAGCAGATGCTTGAAAAAGAAACACTTCAGGCGGAATTGACAAAAATGCGTGAAAGTTACAAAAAGCTCTTATCATTTAAAAAGCCGGAAATAAAATCGTTAAAAGTAACTCCAGAAAAAATGATGCCTCAAATAGACATGTCTAGGTATTCTTAAGGATTTGTAAGTAAAACTTTTATTTAAATTTGGTTTATTTTTAGAGTTTTTTTGTTTAATATTTTTTTTGATTTAGTGGTTTTTTAGCTTTCAGCCACTTTTTTTTCATCTGGAACGGGTCATCCGGCTTCTTCATAAAAATGTCTACTGGGGCTTTGATCTCACGAAAGCCGAGGATTCGGCCTCCGACTTTGAGAGTTTCAGGTCATTTGGATGCTGAAGACCCAAAACCAGCAAGTACGATCCATCAAATCAGTACAAACCTATTCATCTCAGGTTACGAGGCAGCGAAAAACCCAGACCTACTAAAGTCCTTCAGCATCACTCACATCCTAAATCTCGCCGGAGAGTCAAAATGTCCAAACAATTTCAGGTCATCCTACACCTACTTTTCACTTCGGATGCCTGACAACCCTAAAGTCGATATTTTGTTTTTCATTTACTTCGCAGTTGAAATCATTCGAGAAGTGCTGTCAAACAAAGGCCGAATTTTAGTTCACTGTGTCAAAGGAACTTCAAGAGCCGCAGCAGTCATCCTTGCCTATTTAATATTGCAAGGAATGACTGAATCCGAAGCTTATCATCATATTGTCTCATCGTCTCCTGATATTGACCCGAATTTTGGTTTCGTTTGTCAGTTGAAAGAACTGTGCAAGGCGAAAGGATTGAGAACTTTTGAATATTCTTCGAGATATGACATGTTCGTCAATTCGGATTCGAGTCAAGGATGTAGAATTGATCTTCATGAAAATGAATGCACTTTGACTATCAGTCCAGATTCACATTTAGAAGAGAGAAATAAAGCTTTTGATAGTGTTAGACTGTGGGAAAAATTCAACAATGCAAAGGCAGGAATAATTTATGTAAACTAGGACTAGTGAATTAAATACATCTATTGAATTAATTACATCTAGATTACTTTATCATTCAAAAACACTACTACAAATGTGATATCATCTACCACATTATCCTCCTTATTCCAGTGATTCACCGCTTCAACCATCAAAGCATCACAAGCTTTTTCAATATTATTATCCTGATAATACTCTGAAACAATTCGAACACAATGATGACTAGAAATGAATTCCCAGATGCCATCACTAGCAACAACAATAAACTTATCAAAAGACGTGAGTTCATGAAAAATAACCTCAGGTTCCGAAATGACTCCAACATGAGCAGCGACTAAATCCCCAATAGACCTAGACATAGCAAGTCCCGGCAGCTGTTCATGTTGAAGCCAGACCCGATCAGGTCCAATGAACTGTCCGCCAGTTTCCTGAAAAGGTTCAACCCTTCCTCCAGCTTCTAAAATTCTAACTTTTTCCAATTTATCATTCGGTTTATGGTCATGACTAAGTTCAATAGGAAACCACATTTCATTAAATCTTCCAATAATAGCTCTAGAGTCTCCAACATTTGAACAAATACAGAATTTATCTCTAATCAAAACAGTGACAGCAGTAGTTCCTGAATAGTTAATATCAATAATCCTCTTGTTTATCAGTGCTTTATGAGTGTTCATGAAACCTTGCACAAAAGCTTTTTTTAACTTATTTAAAGTCTCATCTGAGCATACTTCAGAACTTGTGACTTCATAAGGCAAGTTATTTTCAATCAGAAGCGGCAACTGCCGCTTCACAAAGGCTGAGACTTCATGGCCATAAATCCCGTGACCGTCCATCACCCCGATCAAGGTCTGGGACTTGTTTTGAGCGAAGTTCGAAATAATGAAAAATTCGTCTTGATTATTCGCTTTTGGCTTACCGTTGATGGTGCCTGTCAATGTTTTACTGCAAAGTCCCATAATCAACTTATTACTCGTTCTTTTTAGTTTTGGAGTTTTTGGCTTTTGACTGGTCAGGATTGAGAAAGATTTTTTTGAGGAAGAACCTGAACGGGGGGTGTTTCTTATGAGTTTTAATGAAGATTTAGGAGTTGAAGGCTGTTTTAATAGTTTTTCAGATGATTTTTTAAGTTGATGTAAATCGGTTTCGCTTGTTTTCTTACTTGATAGGTCACGGACGGAGTTCTTGGGTGTTAACTTTGATGAGGACTTTTTGAGAGTAGTGTTTGTTTGGGATTTTACTAGTTTTGCCTTCTTTGACTGACTTTCGTAACTTTTCCCGGTTGACTGTGCTTTGGTTGTTTGAGGAACTGCGACTGATTTTAAGATGTTTCGTCGGGATGTGGGAGTGATCGCTTGTTTCGCAAGTTTTTGAAGTTCTTTTATCAGGGTGGGCTTGGTCTTTAGCACTGAGGAAGACTTTGACCTTTGGGAAAGATGAAGAGAGTCCATTTATATCGGTTTTTATATAAACAGTCATTATGGAAACTTATAACTCAGTGGAAGACGAAAAGTTTTTATATGTTTTCGGAGCACCTTATAAAAATTTCTGCAAGTGCTTTAGTCTTCGCTCGGGAGTACTGCTCTTGGCGATTATTGATTTGATCATTGGGACTTTTAATTCACTTATTGGAGTATGGGTCCTGCTCAGCTTATTCTTTGGAGGAGGCTATCGCCACCTACTAGCTTATCTAATGCTAATCTCATCTGGGGTAAACGTGATGGGCATTCCGATGGCGATAATAGGAATCAGTGGAATAACAAGACTTTCCAGTCGTCATTTAGAACTTTACTACAAGTTTGAAGTATTCGAAATGTTTTTTGAAGGGTTTCTCAACATAATCGAAGCTGAATTGACAGACAACCATCTAGCCTATCACACGCATTTTGACACTTGGAACCTTTTTTTCACTTTTCTTATAATTTTTCTCTCCGGATTCGCTACGAAGGTCGTTTGGAGTGCTTACATCAGAATCAAATACGAGGAAACATTAATGGTAGTCCACGGAGAAGGAGTTTTCAGAGAAATGACAGGCACTGCCTCTGCTTTGGTCCAGCCAAAAGTGATATGTCCAGGAAGAGAGATTTATTTTAGCCAGAAAGACTAAATAACCTCAAAAATTTAATTAGAACTATTTCAAATCATTCAAAATCTATAAACTTTTCAAGAAACATCTGAAACTCAAGACTTTTTGGTAAAGTCGTCTTTGCCCATCGCAAATCAAGATCTTGGAATGAAAGAAGCAACAAAAACTCTTCATGATAAACTTCTTCTTTAATTTCAATCAACTCATCTCCAGACCTTAGAGAAATCTTCCCTTTACCTGAAACCAAGTTTTTCCATACCTTTACTTCAAGGTTTTTCACCGTGATTTCAAAGCAAAACTTATAAAAAACATCAAATTTTCCTGGAAATTCTTGAATTTCTCGAAATTTCATCTGAACTTTCGCATCTTTTTTTTCAAATTTTTCAATTTCCCAGTTTTTCGCTTTCCAGACAAGTGGAGTTGAGTTTCCTGGAAAGTAGAAAAGATTATCACTAAGATAAAACCCTGCCTGGAGAAGGTTTTCATGATAAAGAAGGTCGAAAAGATGCTGATCTTGAATGGAGAGGGTCTCTTCAAAGCAGTTGATTTGAATATCGAGTCCTTCAAGAACGACAAGGACTTCAACAGGTTGACTTGAAAACCTGAGATTCAGGTAAAACTTGTAATTTCCGAAAGGACTTTCTAGATGTTTCAAGCCGATTCCATTGGTAAAGCTGCTGAAAGTTAAAAAAGGAAAAACACTTCGAGTCAAAATCTCTTCCAGGTCCTGCTCCTCACGATTAATATCTAAATCAACAGCAATCGCTTGGTTTGAAAGATAAGGGTAAATAGAAAGGTTAATATTTTCATCTTCCAGGACTTTCACAAGACAAATGCAAGGCACTCCTGAAATTCCCACAAGTTTCTGATAAAACTCTTCAGTTTCTTGTTGTTCTTCTTCACTTTCCTCACATAAGAACTTTTCTTGTGACAAGGTAAGAGTTCCCATCTGTAAATACCCAAACAAATCATTTTCTTCATTAAGTCTCTCAGAAGCGACTCGACTCATCTCAAGAAGATCATGACAAAGTCCTTTCATTTCAAAGAGTCTTGCACGAGTGCAAAGTTTATGATCATATTTTTCAGTATAAGTGAATAAATCACGGAAAACTTCAAGTTTTTCACTTTTTAGCTTGTTTATCAAAAATTCTAAATTTTCTCGACTAAGTCCTGAATTTTTCGCTGCTGAGATATTTCGAATTTTTATCTTCGGAGGAACTGAACGGTTGATGGGGCCTGATGTGCTTTGAATGCCTTCGTCTTCGATGTGCTTTTTTAAGGTTTCTTCTGCCTGGCCGAAGGACTTTTTAAAGAGCGGCTGGATTTTTTTGTCGTTTGGGTAGCGGGTTAGTCGAGGGTCGTTGTGAAAAGATGAAAGATGCGATTTTTGCATTTATAATGGGATGCTGTGGAGGGCGCAATATGGATAATGTTCAAAGAACTATCCAAAGTTTGAGCAGTGAACAGGATGAAGAGGATATGAAAGGATTTGCTATGAAAAATAACACCCTGTTACCTGAACTGCTTTTTTACTTCAATATGTTTGTCGAGGGTAAAGGTGAAGGTCTTAACGAAATTTCTATCGTTGATCAGAGACTCACTGAGAAAAATGTTGAAATGTTAGCGGTTTTGTTAAGAGAATTGAAAAATATCAGGACTTTACAGCTTGTTAACAATTCTTTAAATAAAAAAACTGTTGGAATGATTTCAGATCAATTTCAGTTTTTAGCAGGTCTTTTTTCTTTGAACCTTTCTTTCAATTCTTTTACTGCCGGGGGACTTGCAAGGCTTTTTGAAAGAATCCACTTGTTGAAAAGACTGAAATTGTTGAGTCTTGTCTCTTGTGGATTGAAAGACCAGGACAAAGAAGAAATTTTTAAGGTTTTAAAGAAAGATGTTTGTAGTGAACTTTTGAGTGTTGATGTTCGAGACAATGATTTTTCCTTTGAAGTTTTAGTTGAACTAGTGAAATTCTGCAGAGACTGTGGAAAAGTGAAAGTGTTTTTTCTGGAAAATAATAATGTCGGCAAGGGTGGAATGATTTTACTTAAGGAGAAAGCGAAAGAGCTGACAATAGACGAGGAGTATTAAAATAACTATTAAATAACTTTCTAGTAAATTATTTAACTAAACTATAAATGGGAAGCTGCTGCAATAAAACCAATGCGAAATTAATCAACGAGCCGAATATTATAAACGTCTTAGAAAACTCGAACCCCCCAAACTGGAAAAGAGGAGTACTGATCGGACAAGGAGCTTATGGAAGGGTGTATGAATGTCTGAATCTTGACACAGGGGAACTACATGCAGTGAAGTATATCGAACTGCAGGGAAGTCCTGATCAGATATTGAGGGAAGTTTACAACTTGAAGCATCAGATCTTTATGCTTCAGAACCTCTCACATAAAAACATCGTTCAGTACTTGTTCACAGACTTGGACCCTGATTGCAACGGAGTCAATATTTTGATGGAGTATGTACCTGGCGGGTCACTCAAATACCTCCTCACCAAACTCGGCAGGTTCGAAGAGCCAATGGCAGCCTTGTATGTTTACCAGGTGCTTGAAGGACTCGAATACCTGCACAGTCAAGGCATAATTCACCGAGACATAAAATCCGCGAACATCCTCGTTAGTCAAGAAGGTCTCATAAAGCTCTCCGACTTCGGCGCTTCTAAAAAGATCAGAAAATGTCAGCTTTGCAAAGAAGAACTCTGCAAAAGTCTTAAAGGAAGTCCTTATTGGATGGCTCCTGAAGTTGCAAACCGCTCCGGACACAGTTACCCTGCCGACATCTGGTCTGTCGGGTGTCTTGTCATTGAACTGGTCACTGGAAACGCGCCTTGGAGTTCAATTTCAAGGTCAGTTAAAGAAGTTCTTCACCTCATCGTCCTCGGCCAGACACCCCCGATTCCTGAAGGCGTTTCAGAAAGTTGCAGAAGTTTCATTGAGATCTGTTTAAAGCCGAATCCTTCAGACCGTCCTTCAGCGAGTCAACTGTTGCAACATGATTTTATAAGAAAAGAGCAGAAGTCTGATGTGGACAACAGGAACTGTTAATTAAGAGTGAAAATTATTCTAATGTTATTTAATCGGTTTTTTACGTCCTGCTGCACTTGAAGCTCGTCTAACTCGAAGGCCTTTTGACAGTTTTTCTACTTTTAAAGAATTTTCCTTGGCTAGCTTGTCTTTTAAGACTGAGTCATTAAGTGCGCTGCTTGTTTCTTCTGAGAAGTCGTCGTCATCATCTGTACGATTTCGTCGTCCTCTGTAGTCTGACTTGAAACCTTGCGCGTAACTGTTGGCCATTTCAGGAACTGCATAAATCGCTTGTAAAACCACTGCTGTTCTTTGAGCAGTATCTGTTGGTTTCGATAAAAGTGGTGCATTTGCTTGAACACTGTGAAAAAACTGGTTTTCTCTGACCCAGAAGTAAATTTTCTTCATTTTTTCCTGACATTGGATTAAAACTTCTACAAGGTTCTCGTCGATTTTTTCTATTCTTGCCTGGCCTTCAACTCGGAATCCAGATAAAATTTGATGAATGTGCCCGACGCCGTTTAAGGTGTTTTGAAGAGTTTTTTCTATTTTCGCTTTTTTTGTTTTGGCTTTTTCGAACTTTTTAATAGTTCTTGCAAGAAGGTCTTCTGCTTCTTTCAAGACTTTTTTCGTTTCTTGTTCTTTTCGAGAGTTGAACCTGAGACCATCGACTTGTTTTTTTAGTTCAAGTTTCGTTTGGCTGAGTTTTTCAAGTTTTTTTTGATGTTCGAGTTTTAAAGTTTCAAGATTTTGAAAAGTGTCTTCTTGGGTGCCGAACTTTTGGATTATTTCATTCACGTCTGTCACTCCTGTCGCTTCTTTGATTCTACGGAAGGCGCTTTCGTAGTCTTTGATTTTTTGTTTCTCTTCTTGAAGACGTTCTTCATTAGATGCCGAGTGTGCCATTCCAGCGACTTTCATGAGAAAGTCAGAGTCTTCTCGATTTGGGCTTCGGTCTGAAGGGTCTGCTTTTTTGACATCGATTCTTTTTTGAACTTCATCTTTTTTCTCTTCAACGTTTTTACTTCGTGTTAATCTTTCAACTAGGACCTGTGCTTCAAATCGACAAAGTTCGGCCTCAGCAGTTTCTTTAGCATGATTCGCGTCATGACTAAGAAGAAGAAGTTCTTCGAAATCATGATCTTTACCTTTCAGAGACCTTTCAATTGCGGCGAGTTGATTATCATAAGCAACTCTTTCCTGTTTCAGTTGTTTGACAATCTGTTCATAAGTTTTTCGAATGCTCTGAGCTTCGTTGTACTTGATCATCGCCTTGTCAAGTCGATTTTCTAATACACGGATCTGCCGGTTCATTGGGACTTCCTCAGATGTGGCCTGTTCCGTCGGGATTTCACTTAGTTTGTCTCTTATGCTCTTCAATTGCTGTCTTTTCGCCTCGTGTAAGTTTCGCAACTGGTCGAGTCTTCTTCGCAGTTTTAGGATTTCTTCTGAATCCTCTACTTTTACTCTTGAAGATTCGGATTCTGGGGCTTTTATTGAAGTTTTTAGCTTACTTCTTAAATGGCTCTTCTCAATTTGTAAGGTTGTGATCGCTTCTTTGTTTTTATTTGATGTTGACTTTGACTCTTCGAATAAAGTTTTACGTTCTTGTTCGAGGATTGTTAGATGTTTTGTGAGTTCTTGGATCTCTTCATCTGGAGTTAGCATCAGCCCGCGTGAAGTGCCTCGTGACATATTAAATTTAAGTTCTTATTAGAATTAATCTTGCTCTTCTTCTAGGGTGCGCACTTCTTCAATCGCTTGTCTCAGGACTTTGTTTGGGTTGGCCAACATGAGAGCTGGTATCTGAGGAGCTTCATCAGGGTCAGTAAAGTAGCTAGGCTTATTCGGTCTTGAAATCTCTTCATCTTCAACTTCAGTAAACACTCCACATTTCGGCACATCTTCAAACCATTCCCCTACATAAATTCTATTCGAATTCCCATAGTAAAAGCTTCCTTGGCCATGTTTCAAATCTTTAAGCCAGAACCCTTCAAAGCTTTCACCACTAGGTTTAGTATAAGTTCCATATCCTTCCTTAAGATCATCAATCCACTGTCCTTCATAAATATCTCCATTGCTATAAATCATTCTTCCTTGTCCATGTTTTTTTCCATGAAGCCAGAAGCCATCATACCTATCATCATTTTCATAAAAGTAGCTTCCTTGTCCAGAGATCTTATCATTATCCCAATCCCCAGTGTAAATTCTTTTATATTTATTTCCTTTCTTACTCACTAACTTCCAAAGTGTTCCATGTCCTTTTCTCATATTTGACTTCCACTCACCTTCATACTTATCTCCATTCTGATAAACCATGATACCATACCCGTCCTTTTCATTTTCCTTCCAGTCCCCAGTGTACTTACAGCTATGAAACCACTTTTCTCCTTTAATCTTGCCGTCTTCTTCAGGTTCTCTCTTCTTAACCCAGTAAATTCCTTTATGTGCTCCGTTTTTCTGTGCTTTCAAATCGTTTTTTTTCCATAACTGTTGATAAGCCTGTTCCAGTGAAGACTCTTCCATTTATAACGAACTAAACTAGTTAATTACCCTGAACCAGTGCCTTCTTATGCAGAAGTCGCGCGTATTGACGGAAAGGAGGGACTTTGCCTTTGATGACTCCTGCGTATACCGCAGCTTCTCTAATTGTGAACATCAAAAGACCTGAAACTGCGCAGATGTCAGTGAACTGCTGCGGGTCTAAGGACTGTCCTGAAATCATCACTTCTACCTTGTCGATGTTCTCGTTGGAGAAATCGAAGGACTGGATGTACTCGATTAAGACCTTGTCAGTCATTTTTTGATGTTTTTCTTTGTCGCGGATGTCTTGGATGAACTGGGAAATCTCAGTCCAGGCTAAGTCGTTGTCTTCTGGTAAGGTCCTTCCTGTGAACTGCAAGAAGAGTCTGAAGGTCCAGACTACTTCTTTTCTTGGAGATGTTCCAACGTAGAACTTCTCGTCTTCCATGGTGTTTAGAAGACTTAAAGCACTTTTAGCTCCTACTGAGTACTCAAAAGCTTTTTCACGACTTAGGTCTTCTTGAGAATGACTATTTAGAAGATTGTTTAAACTTTCTTCTACTTCTGTCAAGTTTATTCTTGAAGCTAGGATTGAACTTTGAGATGTTGAAGACTTGGATTCTTCAATTTGCTCAGATTTTGACTCTTCTACTGGAGATTCTTTAGTTTCTTCGAAGTGAGATTCTGATATTTCAACTTTAGACTCATGGATTACATGAGTCTCAGTTACAGTTTCATGAACTTCTATTTTAGTCTCATGACTATCGTGAGTTACTGTCGTTGTTTCATGAACTTCGTGGGTCTCCGTCTTCGACTCGTGGGTTTCATGTGATTCTGCCTTTGGCTCGTGGACTTCATGAGAATCTGCTGGAGTTTCATGGTGGGACTCAGAGTGAGACTCACTGGGAGCTGGGTGGTCCTCGTGTTTAGCCTCTTCATGGTTTTCTGAATGCTTTGCATCTGATTCTTGGGCCTCTGGATGAGGTTTTTCTTCGGTATGAGCATCTTCAGGGTGCTCTAAAGGTTTAGAGTCGTCTGAGTGTTCTTTTGGGGGCTCTGGGTGAGAGTCTTCTTTTTTTTCTTGGACTGGTTGGGCATCTTTTTTCTTGGGTACTGTTTTTTTTGGGTCGGCAGGCTTGGCTCCTGTCTTTGCTTTTGACTCTTCAGGTTTTTTTTCTTCAGGCTTCTTTTTGTCCTCAGGTTTCTTTTTGTCTTCAGGTTTGGGTTTTTCTTTTTTATCTTCTTTTTTTTTTCCTTCTTCATTTTTTTTAGAATCTTCATCTTCTTTTTTCTTTTTAGCTTCTTCTTTCTTTTTTAAATCTTCTTCCTCTTTTTTCTTTTTAGCTTCTTCTTTTTTCTTATTTTCCTCTTCTTTCTTTTTAGCAGCTTCTTCTTTCTTTTTAGCTTCTTCTTCTTTTTTCTTATTATCTTCTTCCTCCTTCTTCTTTTTAGCTTCTTCTTTTTTTTTATTATCTTCTTCTTCCTTTTTCTTTTTAGCCTCTTCCTTTTTCTTATTTTCCTCTTCCTTTTTCTTCGCAATTTCTTCATCTTTCTTCTTTTTCGCTTCTTCCTTCTTTTTATTTTCCTCTTCTTTTTTCTTCGCAGCTTCTTCCTTCTTTTTAGCCTCATCCTCTTCCTTTTTCTTTTTTTCCTCTTCCTTCTTCTTCGCAGCTTCTTCTTTTTTCTTATTTTCCTCTTCATCCTTCTTTTTCTTCGCTTCTTCCTTTTCCTTCTTCGCCTCTTCAGGGTCTTTCTTGGCTTTATTTTTGGCTTCTTCAGTCTTTTTGACCTCAGATCCTCTTCGTGCATCGCCAGTGCTGCCCCTGTCAGAGTTAAGAGGCTTATGATGAACTTTTCCAGTTTGTGGTCTTGGAACATCAGGGTGGTCTGAGTGTTCCTGAGCCTTGACAAGGTTGGAGAGGTTTGCAGCGAGTTCGATCAAATGTTTGATTTCCTGAGTTTGATTCTGAAGGCGAGATTCTAAAGGTGAAAGACGATTGTTGAACACACTTTCTATATGGTCAGTGACCTTTTCCCACTCCATATTTGTTAGGCTGCCATCCAATTTAAAAAGCTAAAACAAATTGTCCCAATTATGAGGAACTGAATTTCTGTACTCTTCAATCTCCGGGTCAGTGGGCAGAGGACTCGAGTTGCTTCGCTGGTCGATGTCGTTTTGAATGATGTAGTCCCATTCTTGCTCAGGGTCCACATACTCGTCAAGGCAGTCATCAAGGTTCTTTTTAAAGATGGGCTTATAAGGCGGGATGAGCAGCTTACAATAAAGGTCTTCCCAGTCAACAGCTGAGAACCATTCAAAGTTTTTAACATTTTCAATTGTTTCATTCAGCCTCTGCTCTGAGTACTTATTTAAAAGACTTTTAACAAGAGTCACTGCCGGGTCAGAAGGAAGCCGGTCTGATGGGAATTCAAGGTTTTTCGAAAGAATCAATTCATATACTCGATAAGGGTCGCTTTCTTCATGACCGAAAGGCACGAAGCCGCAAAGTAACTCGAAGATCAAGACTCCCAAACTCCAGAGGTCTGCTGACTTGCCGTACCCCCTGCCGACTATGACTTCAGGCGCTGTGTAAAAAGCGGTGCCGATCAGGGTGTAAGTCCGGCCTTGCACAAGCCGAGCTGAGCTGAAATCAACAAGACAAACGTAGCCTTCTTGATCGATTATCACGTTTTCAGGCGCCAGGTCACGGTAAAGAATGTCTCGCTGATGAAGATATTCAAGAGCGAGGATGATGGAAGCTGCGTAAAAAACTGAATCGTTGTTTGAAAGGATCCCGATGTAACTCATGACCTGCTCGAGACTTAATCCTTTCACGTACTCTAAAAGGAAATAAAGACGGGTCTGGTCCTTGTAGGACTTGATCAGTCGGTTGATGAACGGGTGGTCCAGTTGTGATAAGATTTTCTTTTCTTGCTATTTGAAAATTACGATTATCTTGTCGAAAAGAGCGTGTTTTTCAATGGAATCTCGAGTTATCACTTTTAAAGCGTAGAGGTTGTCCCTTGGGGTACGGACAAGGTAAACCAAAGAGTTTTTTCCTCTGCCTAGTTCTCGGATTATTATCAGATTGTTTAGTTCGGCGTCTTCGTCTTCGATTTCAAGTCTTTTGTTCAGCTGGTCAATCATTTTTTCGTTGATTAGTCGGGATAAGCTGGAAAGTTTTATGTTCCAAAGAGTCACGTTTCCGTTTGCCACGTAGGTATAAATCGAGGTTTTTGAATCAAGAAGGCTTCTTTCACCGAAAAAACCTAGTTTTCGGATGGTTTTTACAAGATTTCCTGCTTGGAAAACGTCGACTTTACCTCTTTTTACAATGTAGACACTATTGCTAGAAATTCCTTCTCGCAGGAGAATTTCTGAGTCTTTTCTTTTTTCAATTGAAATCATGCTGAATAGTTCCTTCATCTTGCTAGACTCAATAGAAGTGAACAAGAAAATCTTCCTTAAAACATTAGTAGCGGCATTTTCCTTAACAATATCTTCATATTTCCCTCCAATTGCCATTTCGAACTGATACTTAGTAATCTCTCCGACTTTCATATCACATCCAGCAATGAAGTCTTCTTGATACTTGACATCATCATTAAAAGTGCGGGTGACATAAATATCTCCAATAACACTTCCTTTATCATAGAACTGAGTAGAATTCTTGGCATACTGCAAACGTCCTGACATGACAAAAATCATTTTCGTGACTGCTGAAGTCCCAACACCAATAACGACATCTCCAGCTTTGTAGTGTCTTTCAGTGATTGACCTGAAAAGTGACTCTTTCTGTTCTTTGGTCAAAGCACTAAGCCGAGTACTTTTCTTGATCGCTTCATAGATGGTGTTTTTTTCAATGATATCCTGCAACTTATTCGTCAAAACTCTTTGAAGTGTATCTCTTGTCAGACACATACACTTCACATGGTCTTCCAAAGCCCTACAAGTCGCTGTCCGAGGTGTATTATTAATCAAAGCATTTTCTCCAAAGTAAGACCCTGGATAAAATTTCTTAATTTCCTGAGCACCTTTAAAAAGTCCAACAATTCCTTCTTTCACAAAAAAAATCTCATTTCCAGTTTCACCTTCTGTGATAATATTTTGTCCAGTGAAGTACTTTCTAGAAACTAACGAAACAGCGAGTAGGTCTTTCTGTTGTGGTGTGAGTGAGTCAAGAAGTCCAACCTTTTCCAAAAAGTTTCTGTTTTGTTGGTAGACCTGGACATTCATCTCTTCGATCACTTTTCTGAAAGTTTCACGGTCAAGTCCCCAAAGAGTCGTTGGCTCTGCGCATTTCAAAGAAGCAGAACGAGGATTATCCTGCAATAAAGCCAATTCGCCGAAACCTTCACCTGCATGGATTTTGTTGACTTTTTTATTATTCACGAAGACTTCGATGCTGCCTGTGCGGATGACGTAGTACGACCTGGCACGACTGGACTGCATGAAAACATAAGAATCGGCTTGAAAACTGTAAAGCTGCATCGATTGGATCACCATGTCTTTGTCTTCTTCTGTTAAACTTGTGAAGATGAAGTGACTGTTCAGAGCTGCTTTGATTTTTTCCATGTCTTCTCCGGTTTTTATTGTGTTTGGAATGATCTCGGCTGTTGCGGCTTCTGGGTACTCGGTATCTGTTTTGTTTAAAGCGCTTCGACGACGACCTATGATTGTTTCTAGATGCTTTTTCGCTCTAGGGCGAGAAGTTGCCTGCATGTTTAGGGTTTTTCTGATTTCTAGGTTTTTGGCGCAGCTTATGCCCATAGCATATAATAGAGATTATTGGTTATTTAATGTAATAATGTTAGGACACTCCTGCTATTATACTCACTCGGCTGCTTCGCATTTTGTTTAAACTTAGGTCTAGGTGGACTTCTTTTTTTGAATTTTTTTCAATGGTTTTTGTTTTTAGATCAGGGAATGATGGGGGTTTAGATGATAGAGAACCTGATATCGGTTGAAAGTCGTCTCTTACTAGACGGATTGGGCTGGATGGGTAGAGATTCATTCTTGCCTTTAGAACTTTTGGGTGAATTGGTCTTGTAGGAGTCCATACTGGTATTTTTTCCATCTTGTTTATAACTTCTGGCACCTGGAGAGACTATGATTTGAATTAAGACGAGATCTTTTTTTTATTAGGAGGATGATGAGGATTTAGTGGTTTTTTGTTGTGAATTTTAGAATTGGGTTTAATGGTTGGCTTGTGGTTTTTTAGGAAGGATTGGTTGTTTATGGGTTTAAAGGTGGCTTTGGTGAAGTTCTTAGAGCGAAATTTTGGAGGGAGTTTTTCTTGTGTAGTAATTTTAGGAAGAAAGGATTTGAATATCATCCTTGCAATTACTTTAGATATTTAAGGACTATTCAGGCTTTCTAAGTCAAATTTATTCATAACTTCTCTACTATCAAAATATTCAGTCAGCACTCGATGATTCTCAACCCAATAAACTGTGGCCCATAACCTTTAAAAATTGGTAGAGACTTATAATATCTACTGCTAAACCCATGCAACTCATACAAACTCATAAAAACCTCAGTTAAGGGAATCATCATCAAACAGAAGAGGGAGCCCCTTGTAGTCATCATAATAATTTTTATAAATGTCTTCCATATTAACTTTTAACTACTTAATGGTGATGTCCAGAAGATGCAGGCATTCCAGTCTTGAACATCAAAAGCATTCTATAAGTGACAATAAAGCCACCGAATATATTAATGCTAGCGAAAAAGACTGAAAGAACAGCAAGAATAGCATCGGTCTGATAATCAAAGTCCGAATGATAAGGTCCAAGCAAGAGCATGGCTCCAATAACAATAATTCCAGAGATAGCATTCGTGACACTCATCAAAGGAGTATGCAAAGCGGGTGTAACATTCCAAATAACCATATACCCAATAAAGATAGCCATCACAAAGATCATCATCAAGTCCATGAAACTTTTTCCTCCCTTTTCTTCTTCGTCTTTCAAAGCGTAAGAAATCCCGACAAAGACTCCGATCAAGACAAGAGTTATTACCAAAAAGTCAATCTGAGAATAACAGGATGGTCCTGAGTTTGACGGGACTGGAACTGAAGAAGCTAATGGTTTAGAAGCTGGACTTGAAGCAGCTGGCGCTGGAGCTGGAGCTCTTGAATACCAAATCTTTTTTCCTTCGTGAATCACGGCCATCGCTCCGATGATCTCGTCTTCGATGCTGACTTTGAAGTGAGAAGCTCCTCCCATGTCTGTCAGAAGGTTGAAGAGGTTGTTTGCGTAAAGTTCTGAACTTTGAGGAGCCATTCTTGAAGTCAGGTCTGTGAAGCCTATGATTTTCACACCGTTCTCGGTTTCGACTATTTCGTCTGGTTTGGTTTGAGAACAGTTTCCACCCATTTCTGCTGCCATGTCGACAATAACGCTACCTGCTCTCATTCCTGCTAAGATGTTATCATCGATTAAAATTGGAGCTTTGCGTCCAGGAATAAGTGCAGTGGTAATAATAATATCAGAAGTTCTCGCAGTATTTCTCGTAAGTTCATACTGTGCACGTATATACTCTTCAGACATGACTTTCGAGTACCCTCCCGCAGTAGCTCCTTCTTCCTTAACCGAGACTTCTAAAAATTTAGCTCCCATGCTTTCAGCATCTTCTTTAGCAGCAGATCGAGTATCCATAGCCTTGACCATGCATCCTAGATTTTTACAGCATCCAATAGCAGCGAGTCCAGCAACTCCAGCGCCCATGATAAGAACATTAGCCTGAGGAAGTTTTCCGGCAGCAGTGATCATAGGCTTCGGGCATTTCTGAAAGACTGCAAAAGCTTCCATTACCGCTCTATATCCTCCAATATTCGCCATTGAAGAAAGCGAGTCAAGCTTTTGTGCTCTGCTGATTCTCGGCACCTGGTCCATTGCAAGATAAGTTAAATGTGGATGATCTTCTGCTACTTTTTCAAGCCATTCAACATGCATTGACGGGGAGACATAACTGATGACTACTTTAGTGTGTTTAAGTCTTTTTTCTTCATCGTGATTTACTTTACGGACTTTTAAGATGATGTCTGCCTTCCAGACTGCTTTTCTTTCTACGATTTCAGCTCCGTAGTGCTCGTAGACTTCGTCTGAGAAGTTTGCGTCTTTGCCTGCGTGTTTTTCGATGAGGACTCGGAAGCCGAGTCTTCTGAATTTAGGGACCATTGTTGGAGTCATTGCGACTCTTTTTTCGAGATGTTCTCTTTCTTTAGGAACGCCGATTGTCATCTTCCATTCGGGTAAGTCTTTCAAAAGGTCTGCGGCGGTTTCTTCGTGGTGATGCTCTTCTTCATGGACGACTACGGAACTGGTGAAGTCGTGATGAGATGATTTGATTTTTTGGTTTATGTCTTCAAGGGACTTAAATGCGTTTCCGTAGTACATTCGGGTGTTGATTTTAGTGAATAGAGGGTTGTCTGCTTTTGAGTAACCTTGACCACCGGCACTTCGTTTGAAGACTATTACGTTCTTTGCCTCCCAAACTCGACATACTGGCATACCAGCGATGCTGCATTTTGGATTGTCGATTGCGTCTGGGTTCACTGTGTCGTTGGCTCCAACAACAAAAACCAAATCCGTCGCTTTAAACTCCTCATTAATCTCATCCATTTCCTTGACAAACTTATAATCAACCTCAGCTTCAGCAAGTAAAACATTCATATGTCCAGGTAGTCTTCCAGCAACAGGATGAATACAAAACCTGACCTTTTTGCCAGCCTTAGTAAGTAAATTCGTAAGTTCAGCAACAAGATGCTGACATCTAGCAACAGCCATTCCATATCCAGGGACAATAATAACACTTTTCGCCTTCTTAAGCCAGTCGACCATATGATCCAAATCAATTTTTTCCGGTTCTCTATCCGACTTCTTCGATTCGTCCTGTTCATAGCTGACTCCGAATCCTCCAGAAATGACACTAAAGAAGCTTCTATTCATAGCCTTGCACATGATATAACTAAGAATAGCACCACTTGACCCAACAAGTGCTCCAGTGACAATCAACAGCCAGTTAATCAGCAAGAACCCGCTGGCAGCAGTGGCCCATCCTGAGTAACTATTCAGCATTGAAACGACCACTGGCATGTCAGCGCCTCCGATGGCCATGACCAGATGCCAGCCAAGAATGCCGGCAATGACAGCGATTCCCAAAAGATAGTAAAACTTGCACATCGTGTTGCCTTCCAAGTAAAACAACACTCCTAAAGCACAGCTGGCAATAATCATCAAAGCATTCAAGACATGTCTGAAAGACCCGCCAAGAATTAGAGGGTCAGATCGAATCCACTCCATTAACTTCCCACAGGCAACGATGGACCCTGTGAAAGTGATCGCGCCGATGAAGATTCCGACGACAGTCTCTACTGTTTCAATCACTCCGAACTCTTCTCCTGAGCTCAAGTTGATTGAAGTGGCAACGTAAGTTGAAGTCTCATTTGAAGAGACAGGGTCTGAAGCCTGCTGATTTGAATCTGAAGGGATTTCTGAATGTGAAGAGGTAGAGTTTATGTCATATACGTGGAAGAAATTCGCGAAGGCTACTATCGTCGCTGCTAGACCTACGAAGCTGTGAAGAGCCGCCACCATTTGAGGCATGCTTATCATCTCTACTTTAACCGCCATGATTGTACCGATCACGCCGCCGATCGCGATTGAAGGGAAGAGAAAAAGCCAGTTTTCTTCGAATGACTCGTCGAAAATCGCAGCAACTATCGAGAGGGTCATCGCCATGATGCCGAACCAGTTACCTCGTTTTGAGGTTTCAGGACTGCTGAGCCCTCCTAGGGATAGGATGAAAAGAATAGAACACACAATATAAGCGCCGGTGGTGAATGCTTGTCCGTCACTCATAATCTTTTTATAGCCATTTAAATCTTCACATATTTAGACCTAGGTCCTATTATTATGGGTAAGATATTGTTTTATGTTCCTATTGACTGGATTTTTTAGGTCGTTTTTTCTGAGGATTTGAGGATTTTTTAGAGGTTTTTTAGAGAGGTTAAGGTTGTTTTAAGGTTTTCTCATGTTTTTAAGGATTTAGAATTTTGTACCCGCGGGTCAGTTGGGTATCAGGAAGTTGTCTACAATGATAACTATAAAAAATAACCCTCAAGCAAGTCTAAAGCTTTTTTCATTTTCAGGTACTTCTGTTAACCTTCATTTGAGCCTTCACGCCAAATGGACGGTAGTAGAGAAAGTAGTGAACATCTTCATTATTAGATATAAATATGCTGACCAGAGTCATTCGCAACTACGGTCTTATTCAAGGCTACAAGACCCGCATTATCGACGACTTCGAGGAACACTACCAGTGGATGGACAAGAACAAGCCAGAACTCGCAGTCCTTTATTTCAAAAACGAGTGGAACCCTGAATGTTCACGAAAACTGATGAAAGATTATTTGAAGCTCTTTCAGTTCGAAGGTTTCGAGTCTTTCGTGATTGACACTTCGACTTCTCAGGGAGAAAGGACGAAAAAGTACTACTCGGTCAGATATGAACCGACTTTTATCTTCTTGACTGATGGTTTTGAGATCAAGAAGTATATAGGAGGCAGTTTTGAAGACCTGAAGAAAAATTTAGAGCAAATCAAATTGTTTAGAAAGACTGTCAAATGGGAATATGGAGTCGCTCCAGGACCTGGCATTTGGGAGCATCATCACGAGGAACATATGAACAAGTGGGACAACTGGGCGAAGAAGGAAGCTTATAGCCATGAAGGCACAATTCAATTTGATAGGCACTAGGTTAATAGTTCTAGTCAATGTTTATTAAGATAATCAAGATAGTGAAAGATATCAGGTGTTAAGAGATTATATTAGATAAGTTTAATAATTCTGTTATTTTTAAATCGAAATCAACTGGATGATAATGATTATTCCTAAGATTCAAATAAAATACTGAAAACCCAAAAATTCTCGGAATTGAACCAAAAAATTTAAGTTAAATTTAACACATTCTCAGTTTAAATATAAATGGAAACTGGGCTTAGATCTTTTTCATCTATGAACGTGCAGTCATCCCGTGAGTACCAAATGCCAGTGCGTCCGATAATCACCTCAGAGCACATCGAGTTCTCATCATTAATTTCGACTTTGCAACTTTTTTTGAATCTCGAACCTTTTTTCAAAAAGGTCTGCGAAACAAGTCCATCCCCAGGGAAGTTCAGTGGAAAGTTAAAGGTACTGTCTAGTTAGAAAATGCTTTTAAACTTCAAATCTGACAACTTCACCGGAATCAGCACGATAATCCCTGCATCATTTAAAGTCCAAAACGAGAAACCATCAGGAGTTTTAAACCGAATTTTAGAAGATTACCAATCCTGCATAGAAATTCCTTTTGAAAAACGTCCAGATTCATTATTTTCTCCCTTTTCAAGTGACCCAATAGATTTCACATTAAAATTACCGTTTTCCAAATTGATTTCCAGTCATTTTTCAGAGATCCTCGACCCTTACCAAGGGAAAACCGAGTCTTCTCTGCTGGTGATCGACGTGGTTTATGACAGTCCCCCTTCCAGTGAAAAGGTGCTGAACCTTCTAGGAAACTTGACAAGTTACAAGAACTACGAAATTTCAGGAATCATTTCAGCCCACGGTTTTTTTTACTCTTCAGTCATCAGAAGCAACGACCAGTGGAAAAGCTTCAACGAGGGAAAGATTTGCTCCTGGTTGAACCTCGTCTGGAGCTTCTGCACTTCTTCCAGCTACCCTGTGATGCTGGTCTTGTCGAACACAGGAAGGACCAGTCCTTGTTTTTTATCTAAAATTGACTTAGACGCGATGCAGAAGTTTTGCAAGTTGCAAGACTCGAGGATTAAAGTTTCCTTTGTTGAGAGTTTTAATGAAGGTCATAGAACAAGGCCGAGTGCTTCAAGTATCTCGAGTTTGTCGAGTAATCCGAATATTTCTGTCGCTTCTGCTGGAGGGTATTCTCGAGCTAAGGCTGAGGACTTGTACAAGGACTACACCTCGGAGTACTTGAGAAGGTCGCAGGAGTATTTGAAAGTCCCTCAAGAAAAAGCCAAGCATTTTGATGAGGCTGAAGAAAAGCCTTATAAGTCTGATAAAAATATCAGGGACTTGACAGCTGCTAAGAAAAGCGAAGGTGATAAAAAAGAAGACACTTATGAGTACATCAGGACTGTTCAGGACTACAAAGTAAATAATGACTTGGCGCCTCGGGCTAGAAACTTTTCGTCTGAACCTTCCTCACAAAGCCGTAGTTATCGAGAAGATCTTCTTTATAAGCAGGCAAAACAAGACACTAGTGAAACTGAAAGACCTTCAAAGCCAGGAATCTTGAAGACCTCTTCAATTGACTCACGATACGGCAGGATGCAGTCTTACTCTTCAATCTCCCCTCTAACCAGTCCAAAAGAAAACATTTCCCACACCTATCGCGAAGGCTTCGACGAGGAAAACACTGAAAAGCCTTATTCAATCCTGAAAAACTCTTGGATGACTGACCGAAAAGAACACAGCGAGAAAAAAGTCAACTTCAGCGACACTGTCTTCCAAATTGACGACTCAGTCAAAGGCCAGATGCCTGAAATCAAATTTTCAAATCGAGGAACAACAGCGAAAAATCCAAGTCCAGCGAACAGGTCTTATCAAATTCAACCTTCAAAGTCCAGCAAGACTCCAGATTACAAGTTAGACCTTCGAAGAGATTATCAAGACTCGAAGTCGCTGAGCAGTTACAAGTCAAGTGAGTTGAAACCTGCTGTTTTTTTAAAGGAAGTTGATTTGAAAGACTCTTGGACATGTCCTAAATGTTCGAATGCGATTCAGAGCACTTCTTATGAATGTGGAAGTTGCCGGTTTATTAACTGGGACAAGTTCTACTCGCTTAAGTCGAAAACTGCGAAGACTAGAGGCGAAAGCATTCCTGCTCGGAGTGAACCTGTGAATGACTTTAGTAAGACTTCCAGGGCTAATTTCTATGAAAGCCGTGGAGGACGGGAGAACTGGAGAGGGGAAGGGAGAGGTCTGGATAGGTACCCGTCAGAGACTGTCGGCCGTTTGACCTCTCGAGACTTTTACTACAATCGATAATAATAACTAGACTAAATAACTAACGACGGCGATGGTCACCAGAGCACCGAAAGAACTACTGCTACTTCCACTACTACTACTACTGTCGTCATTTGGGTGTAGTTCTTTCTCTATACGTTTTATCTCATCTTGTGACGTGTAATAGTCTCCCTCGAATGCAGCTGACACCTTCTTGTTCGGATTGTTCAGCAAGAAAGGCAAGTCACGGTACATTGAAAAGTTGCCCAGATAAAAGTAAAAATTGAGAAGGTCTGTTAAGTTGTTAGCGAAGCACCCTGCACTAATACCCAAGTCGATATTACAAACAACTCTGTTGATTTTCCTGAAGTTCAAAATCGCCTTCTGCAAATACGAGTCTCCTTCAAAAGCTCCACAATAAGAATACCCATCAAATCCACATTGACAAGGTTTTTTGTACTTTCCACTCGAATCGCTGCAGCTTGTTCCAAGAGCGCATTTAGTTCCAGTTTGATTTGACTGAGGAGCGAATTCACAAATAAAGGTGTCGTGACCAGCTGGAATCGCGAAGCCTGTAGCGCAAGCCGGGGCATAACCTTTATAAACTGAAGTACTCTGACCAATATCTTTCGAATAATAATCAACGCAAATTCCTTGATCACAGAGAAGGGTGTTGGCGCAAGGCACTTTTTTTGAACAAAATTGGCCTATTTGTGAAACTGGCTGACAGGTGGCTGTTAAACCCTTTTTTGGCTTGGGACAGTAAAGGCCCGGATTGCAAGACCATTTATGGATGCAGGACTGGTTGTATTCTAAACCTTGACAGGTTAAGTTGCAGGAACCGGATAAACAATTTTCATTCACTTTGCAGGACTGGCCTGGCTTTTGATGGTTTTGGTTGATTTCGTAACAGGTTCCGTTTTTACCTTCTTTGCCGTGACAAGATGCGGTGTTGTTGCAGTAGAAGACGGTTACTGATGTTGCTAGAAGTGAGTCGAAAATGTTTTGGTTGTTCCAGACACACTGACCGTTTGTGTATTCTGCATCTATTGTGTAGTAGATTGGACATACTGGAGCTGTCTTGTTCAGTTGCATTTCGGTGTGAACGAAATCTGGGATGTTTGCTAGACGTTGGCATTGGTTTGATCCTGGAAGTTTTGTCCAAACGTCGTTGAAATAGAGCTGGTACAGTCTATAAAACTGAAGGTAAACTGTGAAAGAACTAGAACCCTGTATAGTCACATAACATTCAAATGAAAACCTCCTAGAAGTATGACAAGTATGAGGAATACTCATCACATTTTTCCAACTCTGTATCATCTGCACAACAGGTCCATCTCCTTCAAACAAAGGACAATAGCCATTCCCATCAAGTCCACATTGACAATTTTTCACGCTTAATCCCTGAGACTGACAAGTGGATCCAGCAGCGCACTTGATTGGATTTTGACTGACACTGACAGGAGCAGGTGCACAATTAAACCCCCACGAATTACTTTCAGCATATCCTGAAGAACAAGCCGGGAAAAAGTTAGGCTCCAGGGTGTTAGTCGTATTATCTCCGTTATTGAGTGAAAAGTAAGCAACACATTTTCCTGACTCACAAAGAGAATGACTAGAGCATTGCTCTGAAGACACGCATTGGTCCCCGAGGTTGACTTGAGACTGACAAGTTTTCTTTGACGAGCAGTAGAAACCGACTGAGCATGAAATTGATGAGGTACATGCAGAACCTGATGAAAGACCGACACAGGTGTTTGAACTGCACTTGTTTGAAGCGCAGTCAATGTTGAGCGAACAGTACTCGCCTGGGTATCGGCTTCGTTGAGGGCGGACTGTGCACTCGCCGGTGTTTACATTATCAGCACAGGTCAAGTCCAGCTGGCATAATTTCTGTTCAACGGTATTGTCTTCCATATGCATGCATTCGCTTGAAGTCGTGGTATTTGTACAGTCGTACTTGTAGCATTGCTGTGAAAGGACTAGAATGCCTAGAGTAGCAATAAGAAAAATTTTAACCATTTATTATTAGGCTGAAATTCATCTGGACAGAAAAAGTTAACTTTTTTGTGTTTAGGTCTGAGAAGTGAAATAAAATCATTAGAGTTTTAACTGGTGGAATTGAGAAAACGACGGAAGAATCATGAGAATCGTCTTGAAATCAACTGTGAGAAGTTAAGCTTTTAAGATTTCCATTTATTCTCTAGTTATATTATTATCCATTTTCATCAAAGTTAACTTAACAACTGATTTTTTTTCGCTAATCCTGAAATAAATGGAATCCAAACTAATCGCAGTTGAAATAACCAAAGAGCATCCAAAACTAATGCGACTTCCTTCAGTCTCTCGCAGTCTTTACTTTTCAATCATGCCGAAGTCCTGTTATGAAATGTACGACAAGCCAGTGATCTTAAAACTGCAAAAAAGCGTAGCAAGACCTTCAAATCCTCCAGTTTTTTCAAACTACAGATCAACAAGAACAAAGCGAGTGAAATCATACGAAGCAAGACCAATGGTGAAGCCATGTCAAAACAGCTACGTTTACAACAAGATGTTCAACCCGAAGCCTCCATCAGAACCTCCGAAACTGCCACAGAAGTCAAAATCAAGACCCCAGACAACGCCTTCGAACCCTTTGGTGACCTTTTACTGCGAAATCAACCCTCCCAAGTCAGCTCCGAAAAGAACTTCAAGACCGAAGAATTTAAACAGCACTCTTTTAGAACTCGGAGAAGTCGGGCTGAATACGAGAATGTCTCCTAATCGAAACCTTCTCAGTCATCACGGGGCAGTGATGGTGGACAAAGAAATGGAAATCGATGTTTCTGCTGACTTCGAAGAAGACCTGGACAAAATTTCTGAAGTTCATTCAAGTCTAGAGCTTAGTGTTGATAGCCAAGAAATACATCGGGCTAAGTCATTTGGTGTAAGACGATGAAGAGTATTTAAATTAATCAATAGGATAAGTCTCTTATTGTTTTCAACAATTTATCTTTGCTTGTTAATAATTATCGCTGATAAAGAATCGCATTTTGTATATTTTGGAAAGCTTCGGTTAAGACAATGGATTTTTATTGTTAATTTTATTCCAAGTCCGTGAAGTTATCAGAAGTATTTTTAGATAGAACTGAAAAAATTGTCGAATTTTCTAAAGAGAAGGAATTGAGTTTGAATGCAGTTGGAAGGTATGAAGATCAAGAATATCGAAGCTTCCTGTTGTTACTGATTGTTTATGTCCTAAGCTCTGCATATCTTTATTAATGGTCAGGGTTATACAATATATATGCGATCGAAAAAGTACAATAGTCATGGCCCGACGACATTTCTGAAAAACACTTACGAGATATTAAATAACGAATCTTTAAATTCTATAATCAGGTGGACAGATGATGGAGCAAGTTTTGTAGTAAGCGATATTCTCAATTTTACAAACACTGTTCTCCCAAGTTTCTTCAAGCACAGCAACTTGTCAAGTTTCATCAGACAGCTCAACATGTACGGATTCCACAAAGCGAAGGACGAAGACAGTCAAGAACTTCAATTCAGCCATCCAAAGTTCCACCGGGATAAGAAAGAGCTTCTCAATGAGATCCACAGAAAGTCAAGTGACTCGCTCGGGTCACTTAAAAAGGGCGAAATCCAGAACCTTGCTCAGAGACTTCAGAAGTTCCAGTCACAGCAGCTGACAATGGAAACAATGCTGGAAAACCTTGAAAGTCAATATTCTCAGGTCCTTGAACAGAACCAGGTCCTGATTTCTGAGCTTTTTCAAAGCAAACAGAGAGAAAAGCAAATCGAGCTCTTTCTTCAGAGCTTTACTCAGCAGATCAAAGAAGAGGTGCAGAATATGGAAGTTGATGATGACAACTCGTTGTTACTTAACATTGAGCCGCACTATCCGGAAGGAGAGGCTTCTGATGAGGACTGGGAGAACTATGATGAATTATCAAATGATTAGGGATTAAATGTTTGCTAATTTAAATGATTAAACTTCGAGACTTCTCAGTACTTCATTTTTTCTTATTTCAATTAATCATGGCAATAAAATTACAACTTCCAATAGGTCTTCACAGGACTGGTCAATAAGATTTCTTCATTTAAACGATTTTTAGGCATCTTATAGGTCGCTCTTATAAGTATCTGTAATAAATGGCTATAAACATGCGAAACGATATAGAATTGCCAAGAATTTCCCTTTTGAACTCGCCGTATCTTGCAGGAATGCAGACCAATTATTCTTATAAAAAACAAGAGTATAATCAGATTCAGAAAATTCTTCATCAGGACTTAATTGATTTAGGAGAATTGAAGAAAGTCAATTGGCAAGGCATGGATTGTCCAACCACAAGGGCTCAGATATGGAGGTTAATTTTAGGATATGAAAGCCCTATAAAGCAGAACAGGTCCGAAGAGCTGCAGACTAAACGACTAGAATATTTAGAGAAGCTGAAAACATTGCAAACTTCTTCTAGAAAAGTCAAGCCCTGTAAAAAACTTTTAAAATCGCTTCTCAAGTACGATTTATTTAAAAACTCTATGGTTCAGAATTCTTTAACAAGCCTAATCTCCCTGATCTCAAAAGACGAAAACTTAAAAAAGAAGTACACTCCATCGATGATAATCCCATTCTTCCTGGTATTCCTATCAGAATTCTACCCAGTGGACGTAGAAACGCTTGAAGTGCACGACGAAGGTCCTCAGAAGACTTACTCAAGCATAGTCGAGGCAGACACATACTGGTGTTCAATAATATTCCTCCACACTTACGTGAACAACAAGAAATCGAAGCTTTGCGAATACGTGATCAAGGCACTTGAGAAGTTCGACTCAGCTGTTTTGTTTCACATGAACTTAGAAGGCGTCAGAATGTCTTTTCTCAACCGTTGGGTCAAATACTTGTTTTTGAAAGACTTTCCTCTTCATATTTGTGTCAGGATTTTTGATGAACTTATTTCAAACAAAGGGCCAAAGATTATAGTGGCAAAATACAACGACGTCTCACATAACAACTTTATTGTTTGTCTTGCTTGCGCACTTTTTTCTATCTTCAGAAATCAAATACTCATGACTAACGGGACTCAGCTCGAAGACACCATGTCTCGACTGCCGACTGAAACATGGGGAGAAATTGAAATTCTGATACTGGTCAGCCAGGCTTATTTATATCAGTCTATACTAGAATAGCATGAAATAATTTAACCTTCGATTTTAATTTAGAACTTACTGATTATTATTAAAGTAATAATTAAAGTTTTATTTTTTTTCAAAGATTTGAGAATGAGTTTAGAGGTTCTTGATAAATTAAGAAAACTTCTCAGGAGAGGGTATTTAGAAACTAGTTGAAAATATTCAAATATATACTAAAAATGGTGAAAATATTTCTAATTCTTCTGCCACTTGCCCTGGCACAGGTCCTACCAAGTGACTTCGTTTGGGGAATATCAGCTTCGGCCTATCAGACCGAGGGTGCCTGGAATGTCTCAAGAGGCCCCTGCATATGGGACTACTTCTCGAAATTCCCAGGAAGAGTCTACGGAGGTCAAAACGGAAGCATAGCCGACGATTTTTACCATCGATACTCAGAAGACATCGACTTGATGACGTCTTTAGGAATCTCCGCATTCCGTCTGTCAATATCCTGGTCAAGAGTGCTTCCAACAGGCGACCCCAACAGTCCAAGCCAAGAAGGTGTTCAATACTACATCAACCTGTTAACAGCTTTGAACAATGCAGGGATTGACCCATGGGTGAACCTTTACCACTTCGATATGCCTCAGTCTTTCAACGACAAGTCCTCAAATTCAACATGGCTGAACCCAGATAGTCCAAATCAGTTCAACGCTTATGCAGACTTTTGTTTCAAGACTTTTGGCCATTTGGTTAAGTTTTGGCTGACTATGAACGAAATCCAGGCTTTTGCATGGCTTGGGTATGGGACTGGCTTCCACGCTCCTGGAAGATGCAGTCCTGAATTTGACAGCTCTTGTCAAGAAATAGGAGGAGGTGGAGATTCTAGCACTGAACCTTACATCGCAGCTCATAATGCTATTTTAGCACATGCTCTAGCAGTTCAGACTTACAGGACCAAGTACCAGCAAAGTCAAAAGGGAAAAATTGGAATAACGATCAACAGCGCATATGGAGCGCCTTTCAATTCTTCTGATGTGAATGACCAGCAGGCTGTGAACACAGCAACTGCTTTTCAGTATGGATGGTTTGGAGATGCTTTTGTTTTTGGAAGGTACCCGCCTGAAATGACTTCTTTGATCTCAGGAGGAAGACTTCCTTCGTTTAATAAGTCAGCTTCGGCCTTGGTGAGAGGATCTTATGACTTTTTAGGGATTAATTATTATACTACTTTTTATATACAGAATACAGGAGTGCCTGGGTCAAACTATGGGAATGACGGAAGGTATAATAGCACTGGGATTAATGCTACTGGAAATCAAATTGGCCCTCAGGCTGCTTCGGACTGGCTTTATGACTATCCTCAAGGCTTTAGAGGACTTTTAAACTGGGTTTATAAGAGATACAGGTCTGCGAATCCTACTTTGTATGTACTTGAAAATGGAGTAAGTTGTCCTGGAGAAGGTGATACTCCTTTACCACAAGTATTGAATGATACTTTTAGAGTTAATTACATTTATAATCATGTAATGACTCTTTTGGATACTATTGTTGAGGATAGAATACCGATTAAAGGGTACTTTGTTTGGAGTCTTCTTGATAACTTTGAATGGGCTGATGGATATCATGTCAGGTTTGGATTAACTTATGTGGATTACAACAATAATTTAACAAGGTATAAGAAGGAAAGCTGGTACTTGTTCCAAAGTCTTATTGGATATCTTGGAAGTCCTTCGAACTTAAGAGCATTGAAGCCTGGACCACAAGAATTAATTAGAAGTGCCAAAAATTTAGTTAGTAGTTAAAATTTAGATTCTTTATTTATGTTTGAATAATGGTCTTAATTGAATAGTAAAGAAGAAATTTTGAATTTGTGAAAATAAGATTTGTCCTTTGATACTTGAGCTAATTTTCAGTTTTATAACTAACTAACCATCTTTAAAACCTAACTACCTGATTCTTGTTGTTTTTTGATAACCTCTAAAATTGCAGATATGCTTTGTTCAATGCCACCAATCTTCCCTTCCAAATCAGCCACTTTATCATTCATCTTTCCATCAAATCCAGAAAGTTTATCTTCTAAATTCAACAATTTTGCATCAGGTTCTAGAATATTCGCTCCAAGTTTCCCTTCAATTCCAGAAACCATAGCTTGAAGTCTTTTTTCAACATCAAGGAATTTATTTTCAAGATTAACATCCAATTCTCTAACAGTTTTATTAATATTACTCATTTTTTCTTCATGCATTCCTTCCAGATCTGTTATTCGGGCATAAGAAGGTCTAGTATTCTGATATTTATTTCTTTGAAGATCTGTATCAATCGATTCATCATCACTGAACATTTCATCTTCACTATTTTCATCTTTTTTTTCTAAAACATAAAAAAATTTATTTAAATTGTGTCTTTTTATGAAAAATAAGGTTTTTTGAACTTCCAGTGCAAAACTCAACTTTTCTTTCAAACTATGAAGTTTTTTATTATTTTTCAATGATTGAAGATTGAAGCCTAGCATTGAAAAAGGAATACTTACAGCGATTATGACGTTTAATATTTTTGAAGCCTGGATAATGTAAAAAATTGCTTTTTCGTTGAAAGGGTTGTCTGAGTCGTACTCTGTTTCTAAGACCTCTGAATAGGTTCTCTCCATGTTGTAACTGAAGAAATAAATGGAGAGTGATGACAAAAGCCATACACAAGAATAAATCCCTGGCATGTATTTTATTTTATCGATTGAATTCATAAAAATACGATAGTGGAATCTTGTCTCTTCGAATATTTTGAAAGGAGCCATTCCTTTTAAAGCTACCAAAAACCCAAGGTATAGTTCTTCATTTTTACTTTCAAGTTTGAAATACAATTCGAATAGCCAATACATGACTGTCGGTAACATAAAAAAATCGATGAATTTCATGTGATAGTTAAAGAAAGCTTTTCTGGCTGATACTAAATGAAGAAATTCCCATAAAAATATTAAAAAATAGGAGAGGATAAACAGAATCATTAGGAAAATATTTGATTTTTCATTCAAAATTAAAGCAAAAAATGAGCATGAGTAAATCACGGAGACTATTGAGTAAGCAATCATCCATTTTTTTACATTTTTCCAGTTATATTCAATAATCGTTTGGATTATTAAACTTTTAAAAGTTCTTATGCTTGATTTCATTGACAGAGCCTCTAATAATTGAATGTTTTCAGCCGAGTGAATTTGAATTGGAACTGCTATACTAAAGTAACTTATAATTACCTCTGTACCATTTCTTATCATTTTATTATTTTGTGATATTTTAGCGAAAGCTTCACCCTTATTTAAGTAAATTCCTGGATAAAAGGAGTCTTCGGGAATAACTTGAATTTCTGATTTGAAATTTAACTTGTTTAAAAACAATGGAAGCTCGTTGAATGAGAATTTTATTAGTAAGAGGAACTCATTTTGAATTCTTGATAACAGAAGGTAAAGATCACTGTTGCTTAATGTCGACTTTATTACGTAGTTCAAGAAGATTTTTACACAGTTTATGTTATTTTGTTTAATGCCATAGAAAACTGGGGATCTTCCAAAAGCGTCAAGTTTCATTAAGACTGATTCAGAAGGTTTGAAAATTTTTCCTAATATTTTTTCTTCTCCCTGATAGAACCATAAGTGAAGAACTGTATGATAGAGCTCTGAAATGAAAATGTCTTGATAAGGTATTAGAATATTTGAAAAACTTTTTGATGCAAGGCGTTGTTTTGCTCCTCTCAGTAATATTTCACTTTTCGAGTAAAGATCTTTAATAAAATATCTATTTGTATTGGTATCTAGAGTTAATTTAGGTAATTCAATCAAACATTTATTTTTTATTTGATACTCTATGATGTCTTTTGTTAGCTTATTGAAATAGAGAGGTTTCTTTAAATAAAAAAGAACCTTTTTGGATAAAATTTCTAGTATAATCTTACTCTCTTCATACCCGATGATAGTAAATGATTCAAGTATAATTCCAGTGGATATTTCATATACATCGAAACCCCAAACCGTAAAAATCATTAAAAATTTAGAGTCTTGTGAAAAAATTAATTCAGAAATTTCATAAGAAGTAACCAATTTCCGATATAATTCATTAGTAGCTGACTTATAAATATCATAGGATGAATTTGAAATCATTCTACAGATATATTTACTATCCTGGGATATCAAATCCTGCTTGTAGAATGAATTAAAACTTTTAGAACTAGTAAATTTTCCTTCCTCACCCTTCATCCTTTTAAAATCATCAGTGGAATCATTTTTAACACTCGTCCTTTTATCTAAATCAGAGGCTCCAATCATGCTATATTCATACAACTTCCAGATTTTTATACTACCATCTGAAGAACAGCTGGCAATATGCCTTCCTCCAGGGAAGCAAACAACAGAATTAACTGATTGAAGATGTCCTTTAAGACAAATTTCTTCAGTTTTTTCTTTAATGTTCCAAAACCTGATTTTTCCATCTGAAAGTCCACAAAGAACATATTTTCCATCCATTGAGAAACAAGCACAAATCGCTTTATTTTGATTTAAATTTATAGAAAACTCTTCTTTCCTGCATTCAAAACTCCAAACTTTCAAAAAATAATCAGAAGAAACCCAAACAATAAGATTTCCATCATTTGAAAAAGAAGCCGAGTTATCAAAACCTGCGAGTTCCGTGATAATAATTTCTTCAGGCTTTCCTTCAAGGTTCTGAATCCTTAAACAGTCTTTAGCTGAGCTTAAAATAAATCTCGCATCAGGTGATAAAGAGACTGAATTGACTGCTTTTGAATGAGAATAAATTGTTTTCTTTGTTTTCTTCTCAATATTCAAGATTGTCACCTTTGAATCTTGTGAGCCAGTGATGATAGATTTTCCATCTGGTGTGAAAACCAAACAATTGATTTTTTCTAACTGGGCTTGAAAAATTTCTTCCTCTTTGAAATCTTTCAAGTTTACACCTAAGACTCCTTTATCAGAAGATCCAATCGCTAACATTTCATTATCAGGAGAAATCGCCATGCAATCGATTTTGTTTAAAGACAAACAAAATTCTTCACAACCTTTTTCCAAGTTCCAAACTTTTATCTTACTATCAGAAGACCTGCTAATCAACAATTTACAGTCTGAAGAAATGCAGAGACTAGTTAAGGGCTTATCATGCAAGTTTATAGTTAATTCTTTGCACTGCTCTTCTAAGTTCCAGATCTTTACAGTTTTATCTGAAGAAGCACTGGCAATGTAAGAGTTGAGTGGTGAGAAGACGACTGCTAAAACTCCTTCAGAATGTCCATTTAAGGTGAATTCATCATGTCTTGAAGCGAAATTCCAAATTTTAATACTTCGGTCTAAAGCGCCACTCGCTATAAACTGACCATCAAATGAAACAGAAACTGAGTAGATCCAGTCGTTGTGGTTGCTTAAGGAAAATTCTTCGGTCATTGATTCCATGTTCCAAACTTTCAAGCTGCAGTCTGAGGACCCGCTGATGAGAAAGGCATTGTTCGGTGTGAAAGTCAAACAGTTTATCTGGTCTGAATGACCAGATAATGTAGAAATTTCTTTTCTTTCATTGAAATTCCAAACTTTTATCTCTGCCACAAGCAACCCACCGACGATGAACTTCCAGTCAGAAGATACTGACAAAGCGGAAACTGCATCTGGATGACTTAAGCTAAACTCTTCACGTCGCTCTTCAATATTCCAGACTTTTATACTGCAATCAGATGATGCACTTACAATGAACTTATTGTTTTTTGTTAAATTTACACAGTTGATTGCTTTTAAGTGACCTGCAAGATTGAATTCTAGTTTTTTGCTATGAAAATTCCAGACTTTTACTATTTTGTCAGATGAACCACTGATGATCATTGACAGGTCAGATGAAAAACAAATTGAATTGACTGAGGCTGAATGGCCGATAAGGGTAAATTCTTCTTGACTTTGGGAAACATTCCAGACTTTAATACTGAAATCTTCGGAGCTACTCATGAGCCATTTTCCATCAGAGGAGACTGCTAATGAAATTACTTCTTCTGTATGGCCATGCAAGGTTATTACTTCATTAGTTTTTCGGAAATCCCAGCTGGTTAGACTCTGATTCTTCTTCATCTTTGAGTTTACTTTTTCGGGTTTAGATGAAGGTTTAGATGCTCCTAGATCAAGTGAAATTGAGTCTTGGAAAAAATTTTGATTTGAAGTCTCAGTCATTGAAGTTAATATGTAATCATCAATTTTGACTCTTCTTAGTTTATTCATAGGTACAAGTTGCCCTCGAAGCCTATTGGAACCACTCATAGCTTTATATTTTAATAGTTTTTAGAACTTTCTAGAATTTTGTTAAATTTGTTGAATCCTAGCAAAAAACTAAGTCTTATAATATATTTTTTAATAAGTTTAATTTATCTAGTCCTAGATATAGTTTAATAGTTGATTCTATAAAGAGTTTAGTCAGCCTGTGAATATTTTATAATGCAAAGTATAATTGATTGCAAATCAATTATGAATTTCCTTGTGAGCTTGCTTATGGCAGTATTATATCTCAGATCACATCTCTTAATGAATTGAGATTCATTTAATTTCACATTCGAATGTGAAATAATTGCTATATAATCTTCAAATGGGAGACATCTCCCTTTTCACAGAATCTCCTTATACAACGAGTAAGATCATATTCAAGGATGATCAAGGAAACTGGCCTAGAATGGAATCATTTAACCAAGAAATTCGTTTAAATGGATATTCAATTGGCTTCTTTTTTCGGAACGGCGTCAAATCAGGAATTTAGGCACAAACAATAATTGCACTTTTTCATTCTTTATAGAATAAATTATTATCGATGAAAATGTTGAATTTCTTTAGATTGATTAGAAGATCGTTGTAAAATCAGAGAAGAATAATATTTAGGTATTATAAGATGATTTAAATCTTAAATAAGTATTATATTCATAAGCTAAACCATAATCTCTAAAGATAATTTCAGATTATTTCCTTATCATTCAGTATTCACTTTTCCTTGATTCGTTGAGGTCAATAAACCTAATTTATTCACTTCATATTTTTAACCTGATAACTAAAATTTCATTTTTTCCATATATCAACTCTTAAGTGCCATATGATTCAAACTATTTAAAAGCATATAACTATTATATAAAGTGTTTAGGCTATAAATCTTTAATAAAAGTAAATAGCTTCTTTTTTTATATTATTGAATGTCTAGATTTATGTATAAATTATATTCAAGGAATCATTAATATAAAACGTTTATCTAGTAAAATGGTTTTATGCGGACAACACCTTTATAATAGAGGAGATTAATATTTGGTTTTCAAGAGAAAATTATAGGAGCAGTTACTAGTGCTGAATATCTAATCCTCTATATTTATTCTTAATTTAATTCACATAGGAAATTCTTAGAAATTTATAATTCTTTCAACTCAGATATAATAAAATAGATCCTTGATTCAAATATAAATGACATATAGACCTATTTATTTCAGATAAAAAGTGAAATTTGATTAAAACATCATGCAGTGCTATTTTAATAATAATATATTGTTTATAGCGACATAATTATTTCGATTAAACCTAACCCTACAAAATCATATGATAAATACTTATCTATAATAATTTCTCTCATTTAAAGATATACTCTGTTGTCGTTATAGTATTAAAGAATACTTTAAAATCTAAAATTCTAATATTTTTTAGATAAATTCTGACACCAGATGCCTTTAAATGTTTAATCACTTAAAACTGAGATGAAAATAGAAAAATTTCATATTACTTCAAATCAAACATAAGAATTAAGTTTTTGAGATTGCTCATATATATAAAAATTATTCAATATTCATTAAACAGATGCTAATTCCTTGAACATTAATTAAAATTATATAAAAAATGGGTTTTGATTATTAAAATCTATCTATTTGTTAGTAACTAAATGTAATCCCTGCGCATAAGAGTAAGCTTGAATATCAGTAAAGCAATCCCTATAAGAGGTGAAAAAATGTAAAATAAAACAAATATCACTGCTCCTATCACACCAAGAGGAATAAATAAAATCAACACTGAAATTATTACAAGTATCTCAAGATTTTCGTTGTAATTCAGTATTTTAATGTAAATATTACTCATAATATATACCACAAAGTTTAAAGGCATCATTATAATCACAAGCAAGTAAATTAAAACTGATCCGATCGTCAATGAAACAAAAATCAAAATACTTACACATTTATTTTTGACTTGCTCAGGATTTTTGTATAAATTCTTACTTTCTGCTTCAAAGTAAAACCAAAAAGTTAAAAAAAATAAAGAACTGACAGGAAAAAACATCACAAAAAGAGCTAAGAAAACGTAATACATGTCATTTTTCGACTGTTTGAAGCAACTCCAATAATCATGATTTTCTGATTTTCCACAAATAGAGCAAAACTCCAAATTGCAATTTTTACAGAATATTTTACGGTTTATAGAAAGTTTTTCAATACAAATTTGACATTTTGGGCAGTTTTTTATTTGGAATTGTTCGTAGTTCAGATTTTGTTGACTTGCTAAGCTTTTGTTATCTTCTTTTGGAGATTCGGAGAAGATACTGAAAATCATTTTGGAAGGAAATACTGATATGCAGCCGTGGCTTGGACACCCAATAAATGATGCTTTTGATTCAATGGCTTTTGGCTCGACATCATTTTTGAAACATCTCTTGCATATAAGATGATTACACTTTGGTAATGAGCCTAGTTCACTAGAAGCTTCAAAACAAAGAGTGCAAGTGTCTTTTTCACTCATTTTGAAGGGATCAAGTTTTAATTTCTTCATATTTTTATTATCGAACAGGATATATTAGATTCAATATGAAGATTTTCCAAATTTTTTTAGCTAACAGCATATATCAGAACGAATTATTATATCATCAGATCACATCATGCATACAAATTTTATTAAAGAAATGTAAAAATTTTAAAAAACTCTAATTATTTTAAAATTTTTTTAAAAACTGATACTCAAAGCCCTTAAAGTTTATGTTTTTTAAACGAATTTTGATTAAAGTAGCTTATAAGTTAATTTTACTCTCAACTTTCCAAATTTATAGCCTATATATTTAAACTGCCCTTATTGAATTCACCAACTGGGATGGAAATTGAAATAAAAATTTTTGTAGTATTTTATTCAAACTATCACTTTTTTCAGTATATAGATTGATTCTGAATTAGATTAGCTAAATTTTAAGCTTTGAAGACATTCTTTACAATATGAGTTTCAAGATATTATTGAATTCACCTTCTAAAACTAAGAAATCATTTCATCTGAATGTTTTCGTAAAAATTTAGATAAAACAAGTAAAAGAGTGAGAAATAATAAAATTATATCTTAATAAAGCCAAAGATTTAGTTAAACTCGATATTTATCAATACAAAAAACTATTCAATTCAAAATTTCAAGATTAAAAGTAAAAGAATATATTATTCTATGATTTAAAATTTTACTTTGAGACATTTTTATGTCTAGATATCCTGACTCTCATCTCCCAATGATATTTGAAGAGATTCTTCAAATATTCATGCCTCTAAATATTAAATCTCAATTAATTTCGATGTATACTCTAATATGATCATCTAAATCAAATGGATGAGCAGTGATATAAATGAAGCGTGCAAAAGTAAATCCCTTTTCAATCTTCTATGTATGTTCTAGCTGCCAACTGAATACCCATTCGAATCAACTAATGTTTCATGTAAGTTCATGCGAAAGAACACCACCAGGTTCAAGTCCTAGCTTCCAATTCATCAGTTCTCAAATTTTTGAGTTTTTTGAGCATCGGATCAATCAAAAAATATATAAAATTCATTCCTTACTATTTGAATCAAACAAACCTAACAAAAATATCTCAGATAAAGATCTTGAACGTTTGGTGAAAAAACTGCAAAAGCTTAAAAGTTTTAAAGGAAAGAAAAATTTTTCACTACAAGAAATAGAATATTTAGAAAAAGTTGTGTTTTTCAGTAATTATTCTATTTCAGAACAAGGAAAATTATTGACTACTTACAATCACTATTCAAATATTAAAAATTTTAGTAGATTTGGAATATCAATAATGGGAAAAGGTTTAATGTTTATTGTTCGATGAATCTGAATTATTATAAGAAGAAATTGAATTTAATTAGATGCATAGCTTTTGATGGGGCATTGATTGCTTATAGTAATTACCAATATTTATTGATCTATCATCAGTTAAAAAATATAATCATCTTCTATTATCCTAAAAAAAATTTAAAGCATATTGATATAGCAGAAAAACCAAAATTTCTTGCTTTTGATTTCAAGAAAATCTACATTAAAATCATTAACTTTGAAAATCTGTCACTAGTTTGCAAATTCTCATATGAAAATCAAGAAATTTCAAAATTTTCATTTTCTTCAAATAAAAAGCTCATATATGCAGATTACTTAAAAGACGTGGTAATTTTTGATCTTACTTCGAAAAATCATAAAACTTTAACAAAGATAAAACAAAATATAGATGAAAAAATAGATGAAAGCCGTAAATTTTTTCTTGTAACTTCAAAAAATAATTTTCTTATTTACTTTGAAAAAGATATAGTTTTTTATAATTTGATTCAAAATAGTGAATATGATACGATCAATGTCACTGGTCTTGTCCTAACAGCAGGCTTTATACAAAATGACTCAAAATTAATATACTCTACTATCGATGGTTCAATTTATATATATACAATAGCTAATAAAACTTCAGAATATTTATTAAAAAATAGCTCAGAATTTCATATAGAAAAACATGGAAATTACTTGATATTTGAACTAGGGCTTATTTTTGATATAAATGAGAAAAAGGAAAACACAAAATTAGTGCCAAGTGATATAAAAGAAGTCATGGATTTAAATACACTGAGTAATTTTTCTAGAATGTTTTTAGACACTAAAACAGTTTTAATCAATCAAAAAAGATTTACTTATAATGGAGGCAATTTGAGTGTTTCTCATTTTTATTTTTCGAATGAATTTCAAAGAACATCACTTAATTACTTAAATTTCAAGGGAAAACTTTTGAAATTCTTTAAAATTGATGGAATGAAGGTGTTCATTACGATGAATAGCTCTTTGAATTTTACTTTGAAATTTGATGTGATCGATGACTTCGTTTATATAAGCTCTTCATATTTGCCATCTCATCTGTCACTAAGCAAAGACCTTAGATACTTGTATCTGAAAGAAACTGAATCGATTCATAGCTGGGATATATTAAAGATGAAATACAATGAGGTATCATATTTAAACATCGAAAACAATGTGTTGGAAAAAAGAAAATTACATGAAAAATGTGTGCCTTTGGGAAACCGAAGTTACATGAATAGGCAAGACATTGAAAACTTTACAGGATTTACTTTTAATCACTCTAAAAAATACCTGGTCTTCATCGATAAAAAGTTGAATATTATAACTTTCAATGCAGTCTCTACAAATGGAAATATATTTAAAGATACAAAGATGATTAAATTTCATAAAGAAACCGATGATTATGCCTTACTTCTAAATAGAAATAATTTAAGAATTTTTAAATTTTCTAGTAAAAGTGTTATATACAACAAAGTGATTGAAGATTTTGAAATAGAAAAAAGTTTCAGCAAAAAAATCGCTTCAAATATTATAATTGTGACTAAATCAATGATTCGTTTATTCAATATTACTACCTTTGAAACAACTCTTCTAGCATCTTATGAGACCCTGGAAAATTTTATTGTAAAATTTTTTAAATATGATTTTTTATTCATTCTGATATCAAATTGCACTGCCCAGATAATAAACATTGAAAACCCTACAGAAAAAAAACAAATATTCAATAAATATTTAGATCACAAAGATAAAATCAATTTAATTAAAGAAAAATCAAGAGTTATTATCTTAGGTGTCGATAAGGTTTACATTTACGATCTTAAATCATGTAATTTAATTGGGACTGTTGACCATATGATATTCTCACCAATAAGTTATAAACTCCACACTTTCCGTGATTCAATTTATGCAGTTATTTTCTTCATTCAAACTGAAATAGGACAAAATCAACAAACATTTCTACAATTTTTAGTCATTGATTGCATGCAGATAAATTTGTATTCAGTTTCAAACCTCCCAAATTATTCCTTAATACCTAAACTCGCTTTTGAAAAAAATGAATGGAAAGTATTCACCTCACAAGAAATGCTCATTATCAGAGCTTCAGAGCCTTTTGAATGCAAAATTTTGAACATAAAATATTTTTGGACTTTACTTGATTATAAATCACAAAACTATGGCGTACCTTATCGTTATTCACAAAATTCTGGAGGACTTATTGATTTTCTTTATGAAAATACAAATAATTTGAATAAACTTGCTACTTATTATTCCAATAACATTTATATAAATCATAACTTTACGAAATCGTTCAAATTAGAAGGCAACAAATTAACAATATCTAATTTATTATCTAACATTATATACACCGATAGCAAAATCAAAGATATTGACGATGTTTATGTCCTAGATGATAGATATGTATTGTTGTTCAAATTAAATGATTTAAGATATTGTAAGAATTGTAGGTTTAGATCAAAATGTATGTGTCAAGCTTTTTCATATATAATTTTAAATCAATATAATATAAATTCGAAACTAGTCACATATTTTGATATTAATATTTTTCAAGAATTAATGAAGAATAAAAACTTGTCCTTCCTTGTCAAACATTTCAATGATTCTAAAATATTAAGAAAAATAATAAACCGAAACTATGAAGATAGAGATTCTAATACTGGGTATATTAATAATGATATAAATTATCTTCTACTTATTAGTTCAACCCAACTTTCTATAATAAATCTAAGCTTAAAAAACGCCTCAAACCCAGTTTTTTATTTAAGTAACTTTCAAAATTTGAAAATATCAAATTATTTGAAATTTATTATATTTAGTGATGCTCTTGACAAAGTTTACTGGTTTAATTTGATAGAAAGTACTACGAAAAAGGTATTCATAGACATTAGAAAAGTGAAAATATTATATGTTTCTGATCAAGGATCGTTATACTGCTACAACAAAGAACATCGAGAATTTTTTTCTCTTTTTTATGAATAATAATCTAGAAATAGTTAATGCAGATCACTTGGTTTACTTATAATTCGTATTTCATAGATATTAAATTTAAGATTAATTTCTAAGTTCGATAATATCCATTTAGTTATATAAGGATATACTTGAAACCAAATTTAAAAAATATATCTAGTTAAGCCCCATTTAAGAGAAATTCGATACCTTAAATAAATTGTATGTTTCGATAGGTGAAAATGTACCATATAAATATTTAATAAGTGTTTTATGGTTGTTGATTGAACATATAAAATTATAAATATTAGAAGTGATTATAAATAACTATTTTTCTAATCACCTATACTTAATAGCAAACCTTATAGAAATAATAGATCTTAAATAATTACCTATAAGAAAAAGAAAGGCTTCTCTTAGGTGCCCCGGATCTTTCTAAAACTACTACAAAAAAAAATCTATAAAATCTTTATTTCTAAGACTTATCCATACTTTAAGTATTTAAAAAATAAATTGATCAGATAAAATTGAACAGGATTAAATTAGTAATATTCCATTCTTAGTTTTACTGTTTATTTTATTATCAACAGGAATTATAATAAAATCACTAAGTGCTTGTAATAATTAATTTTTACATAAAAATTAAAGCCTATCATATTTGTACAATTTATCAATGAATTATCGAAAATTTTGATGATATCCTCTATCAATTATCTTAAAAAATTTAAAATTAGTGTCTCTAGAAGGAAATCACATTTTTGAGTTTCTTTAAATTTTTACTTGTTAAAAGAGTTTTCTAAGAATTTATAAAAGAGTGAGTAATTAAGGTAATATGATATTAAAATAAAGAAGTAGCTAAAAAATAATAAACCCAAGGTCTATAACTGTATTAAAAATTAATCAATAATATTTATCAATACTAGAAATAGCAACCATTTTTCCTAATCCATTTTTCTAGTTATAAAAAGCTCAAGAAATTAGAACAAAAAATTTCAGAATCTCATCTTCAAGAAAAAATATTTATTGCCCTTTACTTAGAACAAATAATTTCAGAATCTCATCTACAAGAAAACTATTTATTGCCCTTTGAATTCAAAGCATAATTTGAAAGTTTTTCTTCTTGATAATAAGGTTTTATATGTAGGATTGATGCTTATATTTCAAGAATTTTTCCTCTTCTAGATTGAGTTGGACGCGCTGAAGTTGGAATTATTAATCTCTCAAGCAATCCTATAAGCAATCTTTAAGAAGTCACCCCAAGTCTATATTCCAGAGATATCCGAAATCCGAATTTTCTGGTCACCCTACATCAAGACTGAAATAAACTTTAACTAGTACTTAAATTAAATAGTTAAATATTAGTAAAGACTATTAAAATCGATTCAATTCCTTCCAAATCTTATAGGAACCAACTCAAACTCTGAATCTTTATTTTTTTTGGCCATGTAATTCTCAGTAACTATACATATCTAAGACCTAATATTCTTCAAGTTCCTAGGACAGCTCTTTTCTTAGGTAAAAATTCATATAGATGATAATTTTTTTTACTTCAAAATTAAATGAAGTATGTTTTCCATCTTAATAAATATAAATAAAACCATACTTAATTTTTATAGCTTAACGATTTTTACTTTAAAAACGGTCCGATCTTTATGTTTCCACATCAAGAAGTGGTTTTTTAGATAGATTAAAATTATATACGTTAAAAACTCGAAAACTTTCGGCAGGGTCGCCTGCAATAAAATTCCATTTTGATTTGAAGTTTATAGTCTCACTGATCATTCTGACCAGCGAGAGTCCGTCGATCTACCATTAATGTGCTATGCAAAAAATTGAATCTATTTAATTTATTATTTCCTTAAATACTTTTGTGACCCAATCGAGAAAGTTTCAAGTGATTTTTTTTCTTGCAGTACCTTCTCTGTTGAATTCAGAATCAGAATTATGGGAAAGCGAGGTCACTGGATATCATATCTCTAAAAGAAGCAGTCCTAAACCAGGGAGTCAGTTTAAGACTCAAAATATATCGGCTGTCTCTTATCTTAATTTGAATATTTTCATTGAAAGAAACTCGGCTGGACTTTTTTTAAATGAATGTTGAAACAAAATTATATGTTCTATATTGGAAGTTTTCTTGGGACTGTTTCTAGACTTTTTAGAACTACTGGATTTATTGTGAGGCTGTTTGAAAGATTATTTTATAAATTTGTGAAAAAGAAATCGATTAATCAAGTTCAGAAAGAAGAAATCTCTGTACCAAAGAGCGCAAGGAATATCAAGATAGCTGAAAATGTTGATTTATATATCATCCATTCAAAAATTTGTAATATATAATTAAATCTGGGAATTTAAGGTTCTAATTGGGTCTAAGATAATTTACAAAAGCCTGTCTTGAGTGGAATATTGATAAAACTACTGTTGAAATCCTAAAAGAAATTAATCTTAAACTTGGAGAAATACAAAAATTCTCTAATTTAAATCTTAAAGCTTTTTAATAAAAACTTATGCCAATAAATTAAAAGGTAAAATTGCACACCGTGCTCATAAGCAAGGAAAAACTAGAGTTATTAACATACACAAAAATACAAAGATCAAAAATGTCCTTCAAGTTTCTCATCAAATTTCTAATACAGATGAAAAGGCTAATCATAGTAACTAATCGATACTTAGATGATAATTGATGATAAAACAGAAAAAGATCCTAATATATCAAATCCTCTATAGATTAAATTACAAGAATAATTTATGACTGACAATTTGGACATTGAAGTTTCTTGTGAGGATTTGAATTAAGATTAATCTAAACTCGCTTCATAAATCAATATTTTAATTTAAAAAGAAAACTAAGTTAATTACTAAACTCTTGAATTATTTGCATACCCTTTTAACAATCTTGAAGTTTTATTCTTGAATTTCGAAGAAAATTTAACTATTATTACAACAGAAGATAGATACTCATCACTTTTGATTAGATTTTAGTATAAACTATTAAAGGTATATTTTGGCTAGAAAATTTAAGTCTATAAATGACAGAATCTGGTTCAAGCAGAGTAGCGAGAGAAGAAATACTCAAAATTCCTCGAGATAATGATGACATTACAGGAGCTAAGGTTCAAAAGAAGATATATAAGTACTATAAAAGGTATTCAGAATATCAAGAAAAAACATATTCATGGCCGATGAAAGTCTTTTCTTTATCAAAGCTCCATATATTAAGCATCCAATCTTGCCCACCAGATACAATAATTTATCATTTTCAGATATCTGTATTGCTTGAATTTCATTTTTATGAGCTAGAAACTTGTATTTAACTGATAGATTTAAAACATCCCATACGATTACTGTTCTATCAGCAGATCCAGAAACTAGCATTGTATTTGATTTATTTATTTTCATACAAGTAACTTTAATTTTATGTCCCTTTAATTTCGATGCAAACCTTTTCTCAGTTAATGAATAAACATCGATATTTTTCTTGTTCACAACAAAAATAGTCTTCCATCTGATGTAATTTCTGTGCAAATAAATTTATTGCATTCCAATTGAAATTCATATAATAACTCAAAAGAATATAAAGAATATCGATGACATCTTTTATTTTTTATTCTAATCAAAGTATTTTCGGCAAGAACAAGTAGAGAGTCATTATCAAAAATTTTTTGTTTTTCGAATACAGTAATTCCTTTATAATCAATCCCATATATATATATAAATTTTTCACTTATAAATGAGAATAAATTTCTTGGATTTGATGTAAAGAAAATGTTACTAGAATTAAAATTTAGCTCTGCTGTTGTATTAAGATAGCCAAAAGTATTTTGCATTATATTGATCTTTTGATTTGATTTATAAATTATAAAATCTTCATGGAATTTCAACCATTCATATCCACTTTCATAATTAACAGAAATATTAAAGTAAAATCGATTGATTGTGCTGATTCGCATAATTTACAGAAAAATTTGTTTTGCAAAATAATTTTTTCAATAGTATAACTCTTAGTTTGAAATTTCTGACAGCCTTTTAATATATTTTTGAAATCTGATTCACAATAATAATTAGCTGGAAAAAAAATCATGTTTGGTGAATACAAGCCACAGATATTGCATAAAATATTTTGCTCATTATCTATACCTGATAAAAGGAATATGCAGACATGAACTTTATCCTCAAAGATATTCATTATTTATGAAAACTGATCCGCAATTAAACAAATAATCAGACTCTCAGAGCGAGACCAGACTGCTATTGTGAAAATACAGATAAAATAAAAGCCATTTTTATTGTTAAGAACTGAAAGCACCCCTATGTACTTTGAAGGAAATCGGTCATGATTATAAGGCTGATAAAAAAGCGTTAAGACTTTCATTTTGATACACTTACAAAGGTTCCTCCTTATTTTAAACAATTTATTTAAAATATGATCAATTACTGGGTAATATAAATCTATTATTTGTGAAATATAGAATTCTCATGCGGAAACCGTCAATATTGGAATGGCTATTTCATAATATGCACAATATGAATTATTTTTATTTAACATCTGAAAATACTGTACAATAAAACATCATACGAAACTAAAAGAGTTTTCTTGAATTATATATAATTGTTATATATTTATTGAATCAAGTCGAATGATAAACTTTATCTTATTTTCTAATCTTGAGTCTTGGCTTTCTAGTTAAATATCTTACTCTATATCGAATCAGTATGAATGCATTCTCTTATTAATGAATATCAGAGAAACTAGTAATTAATATCATGAATTCCTAATAGTCTAAAAATGTTTTATTTGTTAATTATTTATATAATTTTAATAGTATTTAGGATCTATCTTGAAAGCAAAAGACAATGATTTCCATATTAAGATGATGATCTTATAAATTGGAAAGATTATTTAGATTCTAGATTCATGAAGGTATAAAAAATAGATGATTTACCTATAAGGATAATTATGAAGTCAATGTTTTTAATTATAGACTTAAGCCATTAATTATTATTATCACATGATTTAAACATATTATTTACCTCTTAATTGTATTCAGGTTTACTTCCTGAAAAGAACAATCCCCTTTTTCTAATCAAGCACTACTTCCGGAGCTAAGTACTGGTTATCGATTTCAAGAACTTTAGTAATTTAAGGTAGTTATCGAAATCAAATTCATCTATCTGAGAGATGAGGTAGTTTAGCTCGATTTTCGGAGTATTACTATCTTGTATTTATATAAATTGAGGATAAAGAAACTCGTGGAAAACCCTTTTGAATATAACTTTGAAAAGCTTTGAAATTGTTTTAAGCTGTTTTCTTTTGAATCCCTCAAGAAGAAGCTTAAAACTCGGGGTAATCGAGTAATTAACCCATACTCTATTTCATCAGTGATTCCATTTTTATATAAAAACCGAATACCCTGCAGTACTTTTTCTTTAAGAATATATAAAATTTTCCTTGATTCATGAAAGAAGAAGCTTTAGAAGCGAGATTCAATTTCTGTGATATTTTTTTGATATTTTCTTAGAAAGTATTTACTGAGGAATATAATTGAATATAAGTAATATCTAAGACTAATCAGATCTTGTTTTTTACAATCAAAATTTAGGTACATAGTTATAATTCTTGCAATTTTTTTCATTAGATTCTGCAGTGTTTGATTACGAGTTAAATTGAAAGAATTCCATTATTTATTCGATCCTTAATTTTTTAACATTAATCATTTGTATATCTTTAATAATAAAACTTGTCTTAATCTAGAAATTCTTTAACACATGTTGAATATTTAAACGAACTTTGCTTGAAAGTACTGCATCTTCTAGTCTATCAACCATTTATATTCATAAATTTATCCATTTATCTAGGCGAGTAAAAAGTAGATACTTAAAATAGACATTTTTAACTCAGATAAGCATTCGATGTTTGTTGTTTTTCTTAATTTATAGTTGATATGATTATTGACTTTTTGAATTATTTTCTGAGCATTTAATAATTTTCCACTGTCATAAGAGTCTATAAATTTATAAAGTTTATTGTAGCACAAGATAATCGATATTGAAGTTGAAAACTTGAGAATAATGATATTTGGTGAACTTTGGGTTCAAGATTGAATATATGAAACGATTTAGGATGTTTTTGAGAGAGTAAGCAAAACATCTTTTACTTGATCTGCTTTGAATAATAATTCATATTCTTTTTTTATTTAATAGAATCTCCAATAAAATTTCCATATTAATGATTTGAGACTCACGGAATGCTTTCTAATTATTTATGCTGGAAATTTGAAACTTATAATACAGTCACAGACAGTGAGGATCGAAGTTTATTTCTTATATTGTGCTATAGGGAAGAGCTTTATGGGATTACAAAGATAAATAAAATGATTTAAATGATAAAATTTTATTGAAATCTTTGCCTCTACATTTTTTAAATTAATCCTAGTTCATAAGAAAATTTATTAGGTTTCTCAGATTACCAAAAACTCGATTATTATTTCTATATTGCTTAAACCACAACGAACTAATAAACTTTGTTATTTTTTTATCACAAATTTGAATCAAGAATATTTTAGAAAAAAATTCAAGTTCAAAAGTTGATAATATTTATAGAATCAATAATTTCTTATATATCAAGCTCATAATACGCATAGTGATGCACATACGGCATATGAGTTTTCTCTAAATTTTCTGAACTATTCTATGTTGCTCGCAATAATTAAAGGTGAAATTTGAATCAACCAAATGAAATAATAGCAAGATTTACTGTAATTAGAGGTCACACTTATGAAAATGTTATTAACTTTGAACTTTTGTTAATTATTTTAACTATAATCCCATTAGAAGTTAGAAATAAAATAATTCTTTTCTAATACCAAATAAAATGATTTTATCAACTGCTTATTATAAAACTTTTGATGGATAAAGTTACAAATGGAATAAGTTCTTAAAAGGAAAGTTTGGTTTAGATTGATTCATGAATTTTGAGGATTTAATTATTGAAGCTCAACCTTAATGATGGAAAATGCTGTGTAGGGGAATTATATGATTGTGATTACTATTTTCTACTTTGAGAATTATAAAGATGAATGGAATAAGTGTCTTTATTATAATAAGAGAAAGAACTAAAATAAATCTTGATTTTGATGTTGGCTATTTTGCTAAATTAAAAAATTTTTATGCCTTGAAGATGATTATTTCTAATGGGCTTAGAGTTTATAATGTTTAGCATTTATTGATGAAGGTTTGTCGGTTTATTATTGTGAGATTGTGAATTATATTTTCTTTTGATTTAGTTTTGGAAAGTTTAATTGTAAGAAATTAGGTTTAATTAGCTAGATATTACCTGAACTCACATTATATTCATTTTATGGTTATTTATAACCTCAGAATATTCTCTGTGAATACTCACAGTTTTAGTTGTTCAATACTGAGGATTCAGTTATAAATGCTTTTACTTAATTACTTTAATGTGTTTCTATTATGACTCAAACATTTTAAAATACTTTCAAACAATTAAATCTGCTCAAATTTTGTATAAAATTGAAATTTGATTATATTATAACAATGAACTTCAATGTAGTTTGGATTAAAAACTTAATAGGTAAACTATATTTTTTGCGTAAGAGTATGCTTTGGGAAATTCTAATTAAAAAGAACCATTTATGAAATTGTTATTCTAAATAACTTACTCTTAGTTAAGTAGCCCTAATCTAAAATTAAGTGATGATAAAATCGCACTTTCTTCACTCAAACAATATTCTCTTTTTTTATTCATGAAGTATTTTAGTCCTTTCAAACTTTCTAATTTCGTTTCGTTCTCTTCTCTCTTAATATTAATTATAATAAAACCTGAATTCTCATCTTTCAAAAGAATATAATCCTCAGATCTACACCAAAACAATTGACAACTCATAACCTGACTGATTTTTCTGATAATTCTAAAGTTAATTGAAACATAAACATCATAAACTAAATCCTTAAAAACAAAAATCTTCTCTCGAAACTTTCCAACCAAAATTCTTTGATTATGGGTCAATAAAATCTTTGAATTTGTTAAATCTTGAACAAATGATTTATTTTCATTCGAATAACTTATCACTTCCCAATTTTTTGTTGCTCTTACAAATCGAATCGGACAAACTCCAAAGAAATACTTTTTCTTAATTTCCAAAAAAGGAGTATCAACACAATAAATAAACCCGTTCAATGTTCCACACAAAATAAAACAACTTGAAAACACTAAATAACTTACTGGACTTTCAAAAGACCTGCAACAAATATCAGAGTTCGAAATAACACAAAACAAATAAACTCTTTCAAATCCATAAACAATCATCTTCAGTTTGATTGAAACAGATAAAATCAAACAATCGAATGTTTTCATGGTTGTTGTTTTGATTAGTGTTTGAGATGAAAGATCGAAATATTGAATCTCGTTACCATTCGAATAAAGTTGATTGTTGATTAGTTTTACACATGAGACTTTTTGTTTGAAATGATTAAGGACTCTAAGAAGTGAAAATGATGATAAACTCCACACTTTTACAGTTTTATCACTAGATCCTGAAACGAATTTTCCAGTTTTAAAGCAGTAGTCTATTGAAGTGATATGTTGTGAATGGGCTTTGAAAGTTTTGAAGAGTTGAAATTGTTTTAAAACTTGAATAAATCCATCTTCATGGCCAGTTAATAAAATATCAGTTTCTTCTATAAGACTGCTGCACAACAGTTGTTTTTTATATTGTTTTTCGATAAAAGGATACTTTTGAGGTAGTTTGAATTTTTTAATAAATCCTTCAAGGGTTGAGCAGACTAAAAAACAATCATTTTCTATGAATCTTAAAAACTTAACAGCAGGAGATGCAAAAAGTCGAAAGACAAGCATTTTCTTTTCAAGGCTCCATATTCCAATGTCTCCTTTTTCTGATCCACTCACAAAATATTTAGAGAGTTCTGAAAACTTCAAAGAAAAGATGCTTCCATGAATTGTTTGAAAAGATGTTTTAAGTTTTTTTGTTTTGAGGTTGAATAAACAGATTTTTGAATCATGAGAGCCAGTTATACAATGCTTTGATTTGGTATCGATAGCGTTGATAGTTGATTCATGACAAGAAAAAGCTGCTATTTGAGACAGACTCTCAAGGCTGAAAAAGCGAACAGTTCCGTCCAAGCCACCGGAAACAAGAATTTTTAAATTTTGTTCTATGGACATTGAGTATATTTGAGACAAACGAGATTGAATAAATAGATTGAAACCTTTATGAATTTGATGTTTTAGGTATTTGAAGTTATTTATAAGTTTGATTGTATGAGTATTATAGAATAGTTTGATGTTTTTATAAATTTCTGAAGGTTTTGAGTTTTGATATTTTATAAGTAAATTTAGAGAAAGTTGTTTGAGTTTTATAAGTACACAGTTTTGAATATTTTGAGTATTTTTGTGATTTGTTTGAGTAAGTTGATTTGTTGTTGACTTTATAAATTTGATTCTTTGTTTAATCTGAATGATGTGATTTAGAGGTTGTTTATTTTTGACTCGAGTAACAATATGATTTAGTGGCATAAGCAGATGAGATTTTAATTCTATAGGGTTTAGAGTTTCAATTTGACAAACACATTTGTATTCCTTTTTTTCCGACGTCATCATATTTATTATAAAGAAATCTTTAAATAATCTTAATATTGAATCAAAAATTAAATAATTTTTTCAAGATAGCATTCTCTTTATTAATCTTGAAACAAAGGCTTGAGAACTAAGCTGATAATATCGTAAAACCAAGATAAATTTGATTTCGATTTTCCGTATTCTAACTTTTTTATATACTATGAACCTGTGTAAATTAGGAGTGCTATAACTTTAAGATTATCTTTAATCTGTGTACTTATGAGTAATCAACATCAAAACCTTTAATTTGGAATAGAATTCTTATTCCAGATTTTACTATGAGAAACTTAAAAATTTTTATTATGATTTGTGCTTATAAACAAAAACTTGCATAAGTTTAGTTAAATTCTTTGCAATTTGAATATATCTTAAATATTTTATTAAAATCTATTATGAATCTCTTCTATCGTGGTGAGACCTTCAATGTATTTAAATCTTTAACCTTTCTTGAAGACTTAGTTATGTCTGACCAGGGATTCAAGGAATTTAAACTTATCTCCTTCAAAATATTTTATCTAGAGATTACTTATTTTGAATTGAGAATACGATTAGAATTCACCTAAAACATATTTGTGATGAAGGAAATACAGGCTCATACAGGACTGAAATTGATTCAAGTAAATACTTTAATATAAGATAGTTATATATGTACATTATCTAAGGTCTTAGGAATGATTCAAGCCGATATACTTTAGATTTTTCAAGTTTTTATTATTGAATAATTTGTTAAATCTAAGTATTTTTTAAGAAATGATTAAATCCTATAAGAAAATTTATTGAACGATTGTTTGTCTAATCCCTTGAAACTTATTGTTCTAATTCACTCATCAAAACTGTTGAGAGAACAAAAATATTGTCAATTTTTATATTTCAACTAGTATCATTGATTTTTCAGAGGATTTCTTATATGAATACTTAAAAACATAAGCAAGAGTATAACTAAGCGTTCATTGAATAATTAATGTCTTTTTAATGTTAAGTAAAACAAATTATGACAACTTTAATTAGTTGAATTAATGCTATAAGCTTAACCTTAGTAATACCTTAAACTATTTACCTATTCTTAGAACATTGAATTAAAGTCATTAGAGGAGAAGATAATGAGAAGCAAATAAATAAGTCAAGTTTTATTAACTCAACCCATTGAATATTATCAGTTGAAAGCATATTAATGGTTGTAAATATCAAACTTACAGAAAGAGGTAAACTAGTGGCTGATTCAAGTATGCAAACAACTTTCTGATTCGATTTTGTTAAGAAGTGTTTACAAAACTTAATATTGGTTTAAAAATATCATAAGATTTTCAAGAATATTCCATGTTTTAACAATTGAACATCTTTTACAGTCAACTACTCTATAAAATTTAATGATTATACAATTGAAGTCATTTAAGTGCATTCTATTCTCAAATTCCTACTAGAAATAATAGTAAAAAGAAATGAAAGGTTGACAAATAGAATTAAATGATAATAAATATATCAGGAATAGCTTTAAAGTAACTAAAATAATAATTTAGAATCTGGATCATTATCTATAATATACTTTATGCTCTATGTCGCACTCTAACAGAATATCACCGAAAATAATCATAGAGTAATTAAATCTTAAATAACTATTATGATTCTATCAATAAATAAAAATACGAAATAAACATCTATTTCCCTTATTATTTTCTTTTAATTTAACCGATTTAATTTATCAAAGATAGATTCTCATCAATAACCATAATCAATATATCTAATTCACAAA